>JAZAYU010000054.1:2171674-2395307 GCA_038501625.1 Corbicula japonica
GTGGAGAAAATCTGCATTTGTGACCTCATAGTTTATAATGTATATATTGGAAAGGTATATATTTGACTTCCCGTGAAAGAAAAATCATTTCCAACGCTAACAAATTGCGTTGAACGGTGCTTGAACGAATAAGCATCGAGAAAATAGTCTTTCTGTGCAGCAACCGAAAGTGACAAGACTGTACGCAAAGTTGCATTACTTTAATGTCAGACTGTACGAACAGTTGCGATCATAAGTGCATCATATACTGATCAACTGAAAAACATCAATTAAGCATGAACTTGTTAAAGGAATCAATAAAAGGAATCAACCAAATCTAATGTATTATTTATCAAAAATAAAACCTTATATGATAATATTTTAGAACAGACAAGCAAGTTTTGAGCTATAAATTGATAGGTTTTTTACTCTGATTTACTGTTGAACCATATGAACGAATTGGTACACTTTGCAAATAAGACACCGATAATTGCTAGAAATCCTAAATCCCCTGATTGTGACATTAAATCAAACCTAGTATAAACCTGCTGAAATCAATGCATTTTTCAGGTTCTCGTGCAAGAATTATTATAGTTAACTAAAGCTAAAATGATAACCTGTCGATATAATCAGAAAGCATTAACTGGAACCATAAATTGTTAATGATCTGTTTGACAACTATGCGTACAGATGTTAGGCATCTGTTAACAACTAACGATCGCGTACAGTTGCAACTATGCGTACAGTCTTATCATTTACAGTGACATAAAGAAAGTATCATTTTCTCGTTGCTAAGTCGTTCAAACTCAGGTCAACGAAGTACACAAGTTAAATAAATGAATTTTGTTCCAAACCAACACAAATATGGTCCAAATTATATTTACACAAAGAAATTTGAACCCAAAATGTCCCGCTTTGTTCAATGTTTTGCTCCTATTTTCACTGATCGAGTTGGGAGTGATGATGGATTATAACAAAACTAACCCTTCCTTTAAGTCTATATGATCACAGCAGGACTAACAATTAACGTTGTACGTACCACATGAATATGTTTGTCCAAATGCACATTAAATTTGGTTTATTTATCAATAAATAAAGCGATGTCGCAGTTTTTTTCTCTTAGCAACTATGTGATCATCGGCGTACTGATCAGCAACTTCCGTTTCGCTTAACTGTACGCTTAGACACTGTGATATACAATTCCTACAAAGCCAACCTTAAGTAGTAGTATCATTAGCTAATAAATCACTATACACTAGATGTTTACAAACATTAATCCGCACTAACAGAAAAGTGAAATAAGAATATCAGGAATGGCCACAATCAGAGGACACAGCCTCCACACACAAAACGTAGAAAAGAAATGAGAGGATGGTTTATACAATTATTAATTTTTCAAATATTTTTTATTTAAATTTCAATACTTTCAATACGACGTTTTTCAAATTGAGCATGCAAAAGTTTTAATCGTAACTGACAAACTGATAACCTATTTACAATTAAATTGTCATACTTTCCTCTGTTTTAAGGAAACAACACGATAACAAAGGTCAGTGGAACGTCCGATTTTTTTTGCTATATTTAGACTTCCGCCACAAATTAGCCCGTTTTAGTGTCAAAACTGTTCTGATAGCATAACTACGGAAGCTTGTATGTACCCCCGGAATGAAGACATGAAGTCGTCTCTTTCGCCGTGTACAACATAACAAGACGTCACAATTACAAATACAAGCCTCTATATTACGGAAACGTATATCGGCCTCGTTATGTTGTGTAAAATTATCAATTAGCGCGCCCAAAAGTGTACAACATGTCACTTTCAAACACCTGAAAATAATTGACTTGTCTTTTTCAACACCTTGATCATCGATAAATTTTAAGTGACAAATAAAAAGACTCGCCTTAAAGAAATCGACTTAATTTCTTGTACCATTTGAAAATCGACAAATTGAGAGCGACAAAAAAATGGTCGGCTTAAAATAATTTACTTGATTATCTGGACTAATTAGATAACCGACAAATTTGTGGCGACAGAAAAAAATCGAGCTAGTGAAGTCGAAAGAATTTAGTTTGTCATAGAAAATAAGATGATTTGTTTTGATGGATATGTTGAAGCAAACTTTACCGAAATCAAGTCCTCCATTTTATCAAAAATGTTTTGGATATTTTGCTACTTGGTAAGTGTATTATTTGTTTTATCATACCATTATAATAATTTAAAAGTTTACGTAATACGTAAAAGACAGGTGTGTGTGTGAGTAACTTAATCGAAAGAAGATCAAATTTCCACCAGCAAAGGCAGCACATTTTAATTTATGTATATATTGATTTGTTTACTTTGATTGATTGCTTTAATCACATCTATAATTCAACTACAGAAACAATAACAAAATACGTTGTTTTTTTCAGTTTCTAGCCTTTCCGGGCGGTGTTGAAAGTATGGTTCCCTACCCCGGGGATATTGCGCCACTAGAAGAACTTGTCTGCTATTACTTCTCTATGAGTTTGCCTAGAGAAGCTATACTTGGCTTTCTTTTGTTTGTGTATCATATATCTATAAGCCACCGCACACTCGGAAGAATACTTCAAAGACCATGTCTTCGTCGAAGAATGAACGAAAGCCCACCTGGAGTTATAATCCGCTCCATAATCAGCCTTCATAGCCAGGGGTATAGGAACATCGGTTACAAAAGTATGTGGAAACTTCTACATCTTAAGTATAACATCAACGTTACACAAGAAACTGTTCGTCGAGCTTTAATAGAGATTGACCCAGAAGGAGTTTTACTAAGATCTCAGCATAGACTTAGAAGAAGGATTTATAGTAATCAAGGACCTAATTGCATTTTACATATGGACGGTTACGATAAACTGACCCCATTTGGCTTTCCAATTCACGGTGGTATAGACGGATTTTCAAGGAAAATTCTTTGGTTGAACGTGAAACCATCAAGTAAAAATCCAAAATATGTTGGTAGGCTTGTTCATGAATTATATCCAGTCATCAAATATTCTACCCCGCATCTTGAGATGTGACGCTGGAACTGAAAACACAGTTGCAAAAAGCTTACAGATGTATCTTCGTTCGAGGAATACAGACAGCTTTTCCAGAATAAGAAGTGTAAGTGTAGGTCGATCAACTGCAAACCAACGAATTGAAATGTTATGGGGTATACTAATGAGATATTTCAGGACATACTGGAAGAACTTGTTCAAGGACTTGATTGATATAGGATATTATTTAACAAGTTTTAGCTTTCCAAAAAGCTAGTCGGTCATTAGCAAATAAATTAAAAGAATAAGTAGGTATGTATTCGTTCATGTATTTACTTTTGGACCAATGTAAGTCAATGATGTGGCCAGTTTTCTGTCGATCAAAGTCACACAGACTGTATCTGACAAACTATTTGTGAATTTAGTTGATGTTTCAAGTTTCAAGTTTATTTCCATTTACATTTCTCTGTATGTACAAACATAAACAAGAGAACATAAAAACATTGTACAATTCTGTTACTTTAAAGCATGCAAACAAAGTTGAACGGCTGATGTTTGATTTATTGAAACATGAAGAATACGTATACGGGCTAAAGGCATCAATATAAATAATCATGTCTCTAGTAGACGTAATTTTTTTTTTCAGGACGTGTAGAAATAATTACGTTGTTTAAGCACCAGCGAATCTGATGAATATGTTACATTAAAGCGAATGCTCAAAGAGGTACCATAGAACTTTCCACAGTTGATACTTATTTGTACATTGAGAGAAAAGCCACGCTTATAATATTCAGTATTCATTACCAACATTCATAAAATGTAGTTTTAGTTGGTTCAGCAGATCTCGTCAAACTTGAAGTTGACGAGCGTTAAAAGACAGTAAACAATATATTAGGATGCTGATGCATTTATTACTTTCACCTAAGCTTTATGCTGCTATTATCTTTTGTTTTTGTTTGAACGATTTTCTGTAAAACTATTAAAGGAACTCAAGAAGCACTATTTGTATTTAAATTAAGCTATCATCATAAAAATTGTCGTTATGCCACTGTTCTGAAAACAACTTTTTCTTTACTTTAAAGGCTGGTTTTGCATTCCTTGCAGTATATTCTAGTAGATCGCCCTTACATAGAAATGATAGTGCTTGTGTTGTCTACCTTACTGTACTTGTCAAAATAATGTTATCGTTTAGTATCCCAAGACCGAAATCAGATCCGTTATATTGCATGTGTATGGGGAAGCAGTCATTGGGGTCACGGGCATCCCCGGAAATCTTTTACAAGTAAAACTCAATTTGGATTGCAACTGCGACGAGTCCAACCATTCACTATAGACCCCAAGAAGAGAACGCATAGATATATGCGGTTTTGAGAGGGAATATGGGAATCAAAATAAATCAATTCGTATTTCGTTAATAATGCATATATTCAAGGGCAAGTTTTGAACTTTATGGCGGCGAAAGTTTTGTAACATAAATTAGTTAAAGTTTAAATGATAAAAATACAGAAGCACGTATAGAATGGTTACCAAGTTTCTATTTCAAAACAATCGTGTAAGTTTTGTTTTCTTAAAATAGATTAAAAGGTCACTTTGAAAACCACCGAAGACGAAAAATGAGAAAATATTACAGGCTCGGTTTCATTGAGCCTGTTAAAGACTTTAAAGCATATCAAAAACATAAAATACCGCATCGTAATTAGAGCTCCAACTTGGATATCAAGGGCAGGGAAATAGATAGATCTAAAAAAACATGGCAGTTTTTGTGCAACAAGCTCAAAACGAGGCACTTTTATGCAAATCTTTGAGAAAGAGCATAATACATGTATATAAATGTCCCTCTAAATGAGTAATTGCGAATAAAAGAAAAAATGTAATGTTCATAACTAATGAAGACATGGGTAGTCATCAAACCAACTAGGTTTAAACTCTCGCATCTCAGGTTATTTCAATAGTGCGCTCGTGAAATGCAAAAGTGTGTAATTATGGATTGAAATTATATTTCAACAAACTTGACTAACTAAGTACTTGTAACTGAGGTAACGTGTCGCCATTTATCCTATAAATTGATATCAGACAAGTTCAATAAACAAAATCATTACTGATGCTTCCACGCTGAATGTGTAATCATAACCTCATGTGGCCATCCTAGTCGTTTATCTCTCTCGTCCGCAGCTTATTGGTCGTATTGATGACTGTCTCAAAGCGTAGCGCCGCCCAATTGACTACACTTATGATATTAGATAAAAATATTGCCCATGCTGATCTCCTATGTTTACTTTAAACAATGGCCATGTCACATTCGCTTAACCTCTGGTATCTTCTGATAACATTCACCAAATTTGCACTGGAAATCGCAAACAAATGGCAAAATCGCTGATCCCCCCTTTTTTTTACTTTAAACAATGATCACCTCACTTCGCTAAACTTCCGTTAACTTCTGAGAACATTCGCAACATTTGCACTGGAAAGCGCAAAAAGCAAAATCTCTCTTTAAAAGACAATATTTTGACAATAAAGCAAGTTCTGAGCATTCGTTTCCTCCTAAATGCTTGTTTAAAACATCTCCTCGTTTACTATAAGCCTCTACTGTTTCACGACCGTATGTTTGGTGATTTATATCACAAGAAAGAAATTTTAAAATTAACACATGGGTAGAAGTGTTCATCAATTTTCAAAGTCAATGCAGGGACATGAGTTTTTTTGAAACCCGCATAATGTCATCTAACATGGCATACACTGAAATTGACATCATTAAAACTAACAAACAAAAACAGGAAAATGTGCGAGAACCACCAATATTACATGTTTAAGTTCAGCATTCTAACGAAATTGTTGAAGATCAGAATAGTAAATTTAATAATTTGAGTCCCTGTCAGGCTGCTCATCCCCCATCCTAGGACAGTGACGAAATTTTGTTGTTGAACTCTAGATTTTGGAATACATTTTTGGTTGAAAGTGTATGCTAATGACCGACTAGCTTTTTGTAAACTTTTGTTTACAGACAGCCTTTCCCGCAAAAGTCGGAGCGTGCTCGATTGGAAATTCCGACATTTAGAACAGGGAGAACTCCAATCGAGTGCGTCGGAACTGTGTTCTGGCAGCGTTCTACCCATTCCATCGAAAAAGGTGGTGTGAATCGGTCAGTGTTTTATACTGCACCAAACTGAAATATTTTTAGATACTGGTTTTTTTGCCATAAAATAAGATAATGGTTACATTTCAGTACTATGCCAAGAATTTCACCAACATAAATACCAGAAATAGTGTTATTTTTCAGTAAATTATAAATATTGCTTTTTGTTGACTGATCTAAAAAGTAGGAAAACTTAGTTGAACTATGAAGTATGGCTTATTAAGACCATTAGTAGTTCTTTAGACATCAAAAGATATACTAAACATGCAATTATGTAACACTTTTTATAAAAACCTATCATGATTCTGTTCCGACATCCAATCTCACTCGTTTGGCAGATTCTTAGACTCTTTCTCCGTCGTTATCAGAAAATAAACGACTGTTGTAAACCAAAAAACTAGAGGCCTCTGATTGGCTTCTGGATTACGTCAAGCCTGTTCTCTGTATCTATTTAAAAGAAATTTCTCCAGCTTCTTATCAACTAAGCCTATTGCTCATTACAATAATTCAACATAACACTTGATTAAAGAGTAAATATAAACCATTTGTAAAAAAAGAAAAGAAGAGGTACAGCTTATACTGTATTAAACCAGCATCTAGAAGGTGTAAACGTCGCCCTGAACGACAGGATATGGCAAACAGTGTGCAGTATTTGTGCAACTCGAATGGTTAACATTTAAACCCCCGGCGCACTACGCCAGCAGTGGTCACAAGCGTCGTAACAATACAGATACAGATCTCATCATAATATGCATTCCAAACATATGAATGGCAATAAATCAGTGACCGACATTTAAGTGGCATCAAATTGCTATCAGCAACTCTGCTGTGATAACGGTAAACATACATCTTGTAATATGACTCCGAGTTCGTTGTATTTTTAAATGTAACACCAACTTGTGTTGTTAATCTCCAGCAGCAGTATGTACTTTACTTGCAAGCTTGGGGAATACCGCCTATTTTAAACCTCGAGGAAAGATAACTGAAGCTCGCTAAGGATTCTCTGGCGACTATAATCGCCAGACAAAATTGGTTTACTACTGTCGCTGTCTGCTGAAAGTACAGAAATGCGCATTGAAACAGTCAAGCAGATTCTGTGGAAGAGTCGGAATTTGATTCTGGCACAGTTCCGACAGCCCAATCGAGCACGCCCGGATATTCATTAGTCTCTAAGAAAAACATAAACGATGTCTTGCTTTTGACCAACAAAATCAATATAACGGATTGAATCTATTTCATATATTGGATCATCCTGAACAGTTGTTTGAATCAAATAACGTAACAGTTCAATTTATACACAAATAATATTTTGCTATGAAGGTTTTAATCACGTGACTTTCTAAAAAAAGACGCATAACATTTTTTCTACACCCTGTAGAAAATACAACACACGTATGTTTATATAATTTAACATGTCGTTATATATCGGCTCAATTTCTGATTTGATGTTACTACAACGTCCAGATATTGTTTCATCAACATTTAGAAGACTTTTCTTGCAAATAGGGGGAACGGAATAGCATTACCAAGCTCTAGACGGGCGGCTTTGTCTAAAGTGACCACGTCCGGTGCCGCTGTTAACCGGTGTTACCCTTCAAAGTTCAAGTTTGGTCCATTATAATATGTCGGTCATCAGGATGACCAACAATACAAACCCTATTCATGTGCAAACGTTAAGATTTTGCTTTTATGGGCTCCTACAGGATAACCTGGATAGATTTCGAAGTCCTGCATAGTCAATCTGGACTATATGGAGCACGAAACTGCGGACTTGCATTTCCCAACAGTTGTAGTATTGTCTTCCAATCCTCGTATAATATACTACTCAAAGTTTTCTAAGCACCAAGTTAAGATATCGCAAAGATTGCAAATAGCGAAGACAGGCTAAAATTTCAATCAAAGCGCTGAAAGCGTTGAAAGACTTTCGCGCCGGAGAATTACATTACGCAGCAGAATGTCAACTCTGGCTAACATTGTTTAATATGTGCACACGATAGAAACTGCATGTCAACTTAAATACTTGCTCACGGCCAGTATGAAAGAGTAGTCAAACATCTGCTATAAAATCCCCACAAAATACCCCAGAATGCGGGATTTGGCATATAGATTTTCAAATTTTCCCGGACCCCCCATGATAAATTAGGCCTCTTACAAATTAATTTGGGCCTCATAAACGGACTGATTTTCTAGCTTAGTTAAAATTAACATTGTTAAAAAATAACTCGCTGAGTTGAACCCCCCTTGCTGAAATTCTGGATCCACCCCTGTCTACTATTGTAAATGCAAATGTTATGTAGTGTATAAGCTGGCTAAACAATACTAAATCCTGTAGAGTATACTTCTAGTATCAATGAGACATAAGCTATTAATATTAATTAGTAGGCGGTGCTACTTAAACTTTGTAGAGAATGTTCATTCATAGTATCATGTTACATCTCCGATGAGTAATTGCCAGTATTTAACAAGCATTTGCCAATGTTAAGATAAGCACAGCCGTTATTTCCTGGTTAGAGATAAAACGAATTCAATTAAGAGAGTAATAAGAGATTGCTAAACTGTTAATTGTCTAAAACAAAACAACATCCTGATAAAAAGAGACGTGTTTCTCGCTGACCTGAATACAGTTTAGTCACTGATCACGTGACTGATTTCTTTATAATTGGATTTTTAATATCCCTTAATTTTTGTTTGAACAACAACATAATATTTCTTCTTTTCTTTGTCGCACTGTCTGTACAAATGTTCGTCATCGTTCGTAATAAATTTACTTTCTTAATATGCACTACTTTCTGACGCCGCACAACTATGGAACTTGTTAGGCGTAACTAAACTACTCGATCATGCATATTCAGCTGTTCGTTCACTAACGTAGCTGAACGTGATTTCACTCAACATTTGTTTGATGGAGTTTTTGGCATGGACGCTACGAAATTACACGGACACGTACTATAGATCACTATTCTTTCGTGGAATTGTGTGCTTGAATGTGCTTACAACGTCTGCATTTCATTTCGGCCTGCTCTCGCGGTGACCACAAAACCCCGCTTACTTGAATACGCTCGATGTCGCAGTGATACACCGGAAGTTAAAAACTGCGCGTCGCCGTGTTCTAGACATCTAGCTTAAGACTTTCGCGCATGCGCGCGAAAGTCTAAAAACTGAATTTTGGGGGAAATACTTATTGCCACCTAGATTTTAGTAAATAAATGGATTTAGCTATGGATGTAGTAAATATATGCAAGCTCAGTTTAGTCTAATTCATGTTTTAATTACCCAGCACATACTAAAACAAAAGAAAAATTATTTGCATGAGAACTCTGAAATTCATGAACAATATACCAAAGCAACTCATACCTGAAATAAGTATATGCTGGTCTACAATGTTTAGTGCCAATTCGTCAAAATAATGTTAGGGTTTTCAAGAAATTCAAGGAAAACCTAATTCCTACTTTCACTTTCTACTTTCACTTTGAACCAGGAAGTAAGATTTCCTAATTAGAACATGAATAAGACTAGATTGAGCTTGCAAACATTTACTACATCCTTAGCTAAATATATTTCTTTACTAAAATCTAAGTGGCAATAAGTATTTCCCCCAAAATTCATTTTTGAAATTTTAGCTAGTATTCGCCATTTGCAATGTTTGCGACCTCTTAACCACACATGCCTTCCGGTAGTCTCGGCAGTAAAATCCGCTGATGTACATGTACTTTTTAGCAGAGAGATGTCGTAAGTAAATGTACATCAGCGAATTTTACTGCGCATGACTATCGGAAGGTGATGGTACGATGGTGAAACCCATGGCACGATGGTGAAACAACGAACGCACGGTGATAAAACAAAAATAGTGCGATGGTGAAACAACAATGGCACGATGGTGAAACAATGATGGCAAGATGGTGGAACAACGATGGCACGATAGTGATACAAAGATTGTACGATGGTGAAACAACGATGGTACTATATCACTATGGTGAAACCACGATGGTACGATGATGAAACTGCGATATCACATCGCGTTTTCACCATCGTGATTCGTGTTTTCACCATCGTGCCATCGTGGATTCACTGTCGTGCCTTCGCGTTTTTATCATCGTGCCATCGTAAAATCGTGATTTCACCATCGTACCATCGTGCATCGCGGTAAAAGGGAGAGAAAAAATTAAGTTTGTCCATACGGAACACCGTACAAAGAGAATTTGTTATGTTCGAAGAAGATCAGGCCCAGTGATTATAAAACTATTTTTACGCTCAACTTAGTTTGAGCATGGAAAATTGAGGGATTTATTTCCTAAGAAAAGCCGGCGGTGACATGCCAATTGCCAGTTGCTAATTGCCAAATGCCAACTGCTAATTGCAAAATGCCAAATGCTAATTGTCAAATGCAAGTTGCTAATTGCCAATTGCTAGTTTATTATTTTAGAAGTTAACAATTGCTAGTTAGATGTTTTACAGCAAAATGTGTTGTATCCTCTACTTAGATTATAAAATTATTTCTTTGTTTAAACCTTCATATTTAATGCCAATTGTTAATTGTCAAATGCTTATTACTAATTGTCAAATGCCAGCTGATAATTGCCAAATGCCAGTTGCTAATTGTCAAATGCCAGCTGCTTATTGCCAAATACCAATTGCTAATTGTCAAATGTCAATTGCTAATTGCCAACTGTCAATTGCTTATTGTCAAATGTCATTTGCTAATTGGCAATTGCTAAATTAATAATAATAATAATAATAATAATAATAATAATAATAATAAAAATAATAATAATAATAATAATAATAATAATAATAATGATAATACATATTTAGAAAAGATAGTATAGTTAAAAACAAAGAGGTCATCGAAAGTATTATACATAAGAACCTTATAAGAATAATTAGTGAATTAGAAAGAACTACATATATAAAGCAGTCGTTGATAGGGTTTTTCTATGTCTTTATATTAAAAATTAGTATATTCTTACTACAACGTTAGTATAACCTAAAATTTCTTCCAGACATCCTGAGTCAAATACCTCATTTACAAAGCGATTAGGTAAAATGTATGAACCATAAAGTCAAAAGTTAAATACTTACCTTTCACCAAACCAATTAAACATATACTTAAAATGCCAAACAAAATATTTAAAAACACACCACAAGCATACACAAAATAGTGCATAAATCAAAACACAACACACACAAAACAGCAAAAATGTCCAGCTAGTAACTGTTCATAGTCATATAGGGCTATTCCTGGAACATATTCATGGCTGATAATAATGCGCCCATATTAGCAATTAGCAATTGGCAATTAGCATTTGGCAAATGACAATTAGCAGTTGGCATTTGGTAATAAGCGATTAACAGTTGGCAATTAGCAACTGGCAATTGGTATGTCACCGCCGGCTTTCCATAAATTCCCTTCATAAGAAAAAAATTAAGCTTATTAATTGAAGCTTATTGGTTGTAAAGCCATACGCAACTGAAAACCAACAAATATCGATTCAATCCTTAAATTGATCTCAGTAACAACTGCAGAAGAGTGTTTTGTTTATTTATGAAGGCTGTTAATGTTCAAGACGTTTTAAGTTTGAGCACAGAACTGAGGTCAGCATGAAACAAGTTTTGTATCATGGGGCCAGATCGTATGTTTGCTTTCAAGAGAAAAAATATTCACTTACTTTCCACAAACGTAACTTAAAACGTGTTCTTGTTTCACTCTGAGTTACGAGTCTTCAATCTTTCAATTCATGCAAAATAGGGGTGAACCCTGCACTGTATTTCACTCGAAATATGTAGAACGTGGACCCGGTATTTTTAAGACACGCATTAAAAGATTAAATATAATCGGCGGACAAATTGGGGTTAACTGTTGTTAATTGTTACTTAATTGGTTCTCAGAAAAAGGGTAACTTCATTTAATTCTAATCCCGTTGTATAATGAACTCATGAGTTAAAAGTGAGATGGTTGTGAGGTAATCCATACTATGAACATTATTGTTTCATATGTTAGTGATAAATGTTTAATGTTTTATTATATTTCTGAAAATCTAAAATTTTACAAGGACCGGATCACCGGATGTTTTTTATAAATAAGCAGACCCCCCACCCACCCAAAAGACTTGCTGTAAAAATAAATATGGAAAAGCAAGGTTGTCTAAAGAATCTCGCAAATCCACAACCATCCGTTGACCCGAGTTACGTTTTTAAATGAATTGTTCTCATATTGATTTATAGATTATAAAAATATTACTTTGTTTTGTGGCAGTTTTAAACATGTTAAATTAATATTATTCAAAACTGAGGATAGCATATGCTGCAAAGAATATTAGTGCTTCAACAAGCAGGGTTGCGCTACTCATACTTACTCGAGTACAAATGTTCAAGTACTCAAACTTTGAGGACACTGTTCTTGTCTTACATTATGGGTACAAAAACTCGTACTTATTAAAAAAGTTAGTGCTTATGAGTACTTTACTAGTATTTATGAGGACTTTCACACTTAAGAAAAAAATAATAAGAAATGCAATAAAGAAACTTAATGAAGTATACATATATATGGAATGGTAAGAAATCATTCATGTACAACTCCAATTGGGATGGGTAATTAAACCATACTCCTCAAAAATAAAAGATTTATGCTCACATTCTCATACAAGTATTTGCATTTATTCGAGGAAAACTTCGACCTGGGTTTTATTATTAAATATCCTGGAACTTCACTGTTCGCAAATAAAGGTAAATGGAAGCAGGTAAATGTAAAAAAACGGCAATCGCAACAAAACTAAACAGATCAGTGACAAAACAAACCAAGTAACTTGCCAAAAGTCCTGTATTTCATCATCTAAATTGCACCACCGCATTGTGTCATATGTTTTCGCGACTTTATTCGATTTTATTCGATATAATTATACATGGTTTTCACTATCGCACCTAAATGATTTACATTTGATGTGGCAAAATTGTATACTAGTTTACTAAAACACAGAGATCAATCACATTTAATAATTTCTATATCGGTGCTTTAGTAAAGCAGCAGTGTCATGCATTTTCACATTCTGTCTTCGCTCACCAAACATTCGCAAACTGTGTAAAATAAAATTAATCCTGAAATAGTTTAGAAATAGATTTGAAAATCTGTGTAAAATATAATGCCTAATTGGTGATTGTTTTACATTTGGACAGTACCCTAGTTGTACAAAATGTTGAGACAACGACAGAGTGCCGTAAGCGAAATACAAAATGTATAGACTGAAAAAACACACACACACAAAAGCTTTCCCCCCCCCCCCCCCCAAAAAAAAGACCCCCTTCTGGCCTGGACAATTATGTCTCCCACAAACTTTGTCATGTATCAGTGAATACGTAATAAAACAGATTTGCTGGAAAGTAGAACTCTATGATTTTCTTTTCAAATATGCCCCAGTAGTGCGGCATAATAGTTATCACATTATCTGTCGGTTGATCTGTTTAATCACCGGTGACCTCTGTAGTTCTATTTGCTATAGTGTTTAGGCTTGCATGCAAAATCCTCTCACCTCTCTAAGTTTGAGCCCAGTTGAGGTAAAAAATAAACTTGCAAGTGAGAAGGCAAGCATATGCATTAGCTGGACGGTTGGTGTCTAGTACTTGTTCTATTTGCATATATGAGAACTATCAGCGTGTATGTTTGTTATATTTGTTTGGCCAAAACATCACGCAATTTTGAAAAAGTGTGTTTTATTATATAGCTTCAACTTTCTGTTCAAGTATTTATGTTATTAAAGGCATTGTAATTTGCACAACAAGCAGTGCTTACTACTTGAAAACAAGAAATAAAAAAATCTGAAACAATAAATAAAATTCCGCCCTCTCGCATTCGTTTTTTAAGTGCTTGAGGAACAGAAGATTAGTTTTCTGGCCTTATTAATAACTTTATATCATATAATAATAAGTTTCTATACTCACACAGAGAACTCACGAGTACTTTAAGTTACTAAGTACACACACAAGGTAGGATAGTAGTTACTGAAGTTCTTCTTAAGCATCCAGTGCTCATTACTTACTCGATTACCGAACTTCAGTACTCGGCCCAGCCCTGTCAACAAGTTTAGTCATAACGAACTTGAACGGATTGTCGTAAATTGTCGGATATATACGGAAGTCTACTGAGGCCGGTTTTAGTTAGAATATAGAAGGCAACAATTAAAACGTAGATTTTAGATCTTAGAACTAAGGTCTTAGATCTAAGAACTTAGAAAATAGATGTTCCGTCAAAGGGTGTCTTGCAGAAGATTTTTAAATTATCCCAATATATTTCAATGCTAATCATTTTCTGTAGCAATAGCAACAAAAATATCGACAGTACGAAATTCTTTAACCAAGTTTAATTTAGAACCATTCAAGGAACAATCCAAGCAAATTTCATTTATAGTTTTTGTAGACAAAGATTTTTTTAAAGTTTAACACTATTGGTAACCATGGCAACAGAGTTACTGAAGAACTTTTAAAGAACCACAACTATGGAACATTCCGCTCCTCTATCATAGAAACTCGACTTTTGGTTTCAAAGAAGATTTTTAATAATTTCCCATATATTTCTATGTAAATGTGTTGGTTCGTAAATAAACCAGGCTAATTGAACGGGCAAAATTCTTTGAACACTTTTCAAAGGGTTTCATTCAAGGGACAATTTCGCAAACTTTCATTAAAATCCGACTGACAATTTTGAGAACAAGATTTGTTTAATTGTTCATTGCATATTTCATAAGTTATGTAAAGCTAATAAGCCACGGTGCATAGTCATTTATAATCTGAGGCTGATAATTTTACTAAAGTTAATAGAGGTCTGCTGAGTGATAATACATACCAAATATCTAAGCTCTGTGCCTTCGAGTTCTGCTGATACGACAGACAGGCAGACAGAAAGATATGCAGACAGCCAGACAGACTGAAAGATGGCCAGACTGCCAGCCATGCAGACAGCCAGACAGACTGAAAGATGGCCAGACTGCCAGTCATGCAGACAGCCAGACAGACTGAAAGATGACCAGACTGCCAGTCATGCAGACAGACAGTGAGACTGATCTAACATCTACGTTTGAATTGTTGCCTTCTAACTTCTAACTCAAAACGGCCTTAATTGGCTTCCGTATGTATACGTATAAAATAGGTACTCTCTGACCAAGTAAAATAGTATAAATTAAAAAAAAACAACAAATCGCTAGTTGGGTGTTTAAAGCGTCAGGTTTGTTGCATCCGAGTCGGAAATGATTCGTCGGCAAGTATTTTTAATTAAGGCAAACTGGAACGCCAGCTCAGGAAGGACCCAGTCAGTCTCAAAGAAGAGATATCTCTCATTGCAAGTTAATCGTCGAGCAAAAAACATTTTATTTTGTCCTTGTAATTACTGAAAACCCTTGGCTCCTTGTGATATGGCCGTTATGCTGGGGGAACAGCGTAGATCCAGATTAGCCGGCCAATCCGTACCTTCTGATCTGGATCTACACTTTTCGCTTTTAGATTCGCTGGGTTATTTCTTAACAAAAGGCTGCTAGCGTATATCCAAATCAAGTGCCGGTTGATCTGCATCTACACTGGTCGCACACGCAATAAAGCCAGAAAATATTTTAAGTAAACGGATAGCGTAAATAGAACTAGGCTATGAGGAACATTGCAGAATACTCTCACAGCTAGTTTGCGTACAATATGGCTTCTAGTTTGATGTGAATCAACTTTTCTGGAATAAAACGAGGTATATTCGAATAATTTGACATAAATATGCACCATATCAAATAAAAGTGGCACGCACATTTATAGAATGGGCTAGTTCTGTGACAGCAACCTGGTTCATCCACTGCCAGCAATGGCTTCACCAACAATGCTAGATGCTCGGTACTGGTTCGCTTTCAAATGTTTGTCGTTTGTGTCCGGGGTATTTCTTAGCAACCACCAATTCAATGATACTTTATGGGAAAATGTACTGTGGGATCATTATATTTCGCGTTCATTTAATTTTCGCGTATTTCGCGCTAAGGGATATGCGCGAAATCAAACCCTAGCGAACATTAACGACATAATATAATATCCTATAGGAGCAATACAAATGCGCGAATTTATGTCCGCGCGAATATGCCAATTGTGCCATATGCGCGAATATTAGTCCCCGCGAAATTAAATGATACCACAGTATTTCAGTGATACTTTATGGAAGCGTTAGCAACCATAAATTTGCCCTTTATCACGTTGCCTTTAATTTCTGTATTATGATGTTATTTATCAAGGGAATTCATATTGGCCTTGTTATTGGGTCAAGGGTAGTCATATTAGCCCAAGGCCAAAGGCCGAGGGCTAATATGACTGCCCGAGTCCCTATAACATGGCCAATGTGAATTCACCTAATTAACGACAATTTTATTAATTTACAGACTAAAATCATCAAATTCATATGAAGACTAAACTCGGCCAATACAGAATTGCTGGGCAATGATAATCTACACTAACAGAGTCAAGAATATTATTCATATTATTGTCAGCATGTTCCGGTTCGATCATTTTTCACATAATTATTGACTTTTGAATTTCTCTATAAAGTTTGGCATTGGGCCATTATCTTCCGAGCTATGTCTCAGGAACCACCAGTAGGAGATCTTCAACATGTACTTGAAGTTTCACTAACGAGAGATGTGAATATTTTCTCAACGTTCAGACTGAACGATTTTACACAGGATTATGGCCCTTTGATTTCATTTATAGGATGATAACACTGCCCGTTTGCCGCGGATGTGACGTCAGAATGGAAGATGGGCGCCCAAATTTATTCGAAATCGAGCTTACTGCTTTGTAAAAAGGGCGATAATATATTGTTGTAAAATTGCGCTTAAATGGGACGAGTTATAATGAATATAATCACGTTTCCGATCAAAACAAGACAACATTTACAATAAAGCCGAACCATTTTAGTCACACAGATCTCATGAACAACGGAACTAGACAAGGTCGATAAGGCGATCTTTTTTTTTTGTCGCTTTAAACGTATCGATTACCCAGGTGTTGAAAAAGACAAACCGTTTACTTTTAGGTGTCTTGAAAAAAACATCTCTAATTTTTGGCCAACATATTTGATAATTTTACACAACATAACGAGGCCGATATACGTTTCCGTAGAACTACCAGGTTTATGCAGGTCGACCTGTGTTCAGCATCTCATTTTGTCGATAAAATTATGTTGTGAAGATGCATTAATTTTACGACATGTTCACATAACTTAAGAAGTTTTTTGTCATCTTTTAGACAACTTGTTTATTACGGAAACGTATATCGGCCTCGCTATGTTTTATAAAATTATAAAATAGTGCGTCATAAAGCTATGGAAACGTATATGATACACACTGATGATGTCATTTCATGCGAAGATGTGTGCTTGTAGGACGACATGATGATACCAAGTTATCATAAAATTTAAAGAATTATATGATATTTTGATCATGGCGTCATAACAGAACTCGATTTGTCGTCTTAATCTGGTCATTACTGAATAACAGAAGTCGACTTGTCGTCTTAAAATTAAACGACATAACTACATAATAACGTATGTTGTAAAACCTACTATGTTGACTATGCTCGTTGTTTACAGCATTATGACTTGCTATAGGTCAACATATAGACCCCAAATTCCAGAATTATTGCCCCTGAATAACTCTTAAACTGACCCTTGTAAGCTTGTGACCTGTCTAGTCAAATAATTATGATAGATAGAATGAATAAACATTCACCAAAATGTTCACAGGATGTGAACTTTTGCACCTCCTATTTTGCATTGGCCATTACTCTTAATTACTCAGTTATTGACCCTGAAATAGCCAAAATGATGAAAATTGGCTTGTAAGCTGCCTATTCAAATAACTATTACAAATAGATTCATGGAACCTTCACTAAGATATTTATCAGGATGTGAAAGGGCTATTATTCCCAAGTTACTTGGTTATTGCACCTGAAAAAATCCAAACATTGATGAAAATTGGCTTGTACCCTGCCTTGCCAAATATATATTACAGATAGAATCTTTGAACATTCACCAAAATGTTTCCCAGGACGAGTCGTATGCACCACCTATTTTGTAATGACCATAGCTCACAAACCAGCCATAAATATTTGTAGCACTGTCGTAATACTCCATTAGATATTCATGAACATTGGTCTACATATACGCATTGATGATTTCTATGCAAAAGTTGAACATGTCTTTTCAGCCCACCTTCAGATTGTGGGCATATCAAATCAACCTTCGTCCGTGGTCTGTCCGTCCGTTTACAATACTCGGTATTAAACAGAAACTACAGGGTGGACTTTAACCAAACCAGAACTGGATCACCTAGGGTCAAAAATAGATCACAGGCCAAATGCTGTCATTTTTTCATTTTAGAGAAGATAAGTTTGATCAGATCTTGATGAAATTTTATATAAATGTTCATCTTATGAAGGTCTTGAAGGAGTACAAAATTTGGTCATCTAGCGGCAAAAATAGGGTCAAAGGTGACATGCTAGAATAAAAACATTGTCCCTGCTACAAGTAGACATTATAATGCCGGATTTCAAACAAACTCTTTCAGATTGTGCCTCTAGTGCCCTCGTTGGTCCTAGTCGAAACTTGGCCGCACGATCAAATAAAGTCATAACTATTTTTTCTCTCTAGAGACCTTCTGTTTGACCAGATCTTAACAAAATTTGGTGTGAATGATGATCTCATGAGGGTCATGTCCATTAGATGACCCCTATAGTTTTTGGGGTCGGTAGGTCATGGTCACAGTGGCCTTGAAGAGCAAAATATTTTCCAGGGATCTACCTAGACTCGTCAAACTTCATAGGTAGGTTAGTCATGTCCAGTAGATGACCATGTATCTGTTTGAGTCAAAAATATTGATAAAGGAATGCAATAAAGGATTTTTGTCAACATTTTTAAAATAATGTTGCACTAACTTATGTCAGAAAGATTAGTTTAAGTAGACAACCGGTACAGTTAATTTTCGTTTGTTATCATAACAAGTCGAATTACCTTACGTCGATTTAATCATATCATCAGGGTGTACCATATACGTTTCCATATAAAGTGTACGAGATGTCTCTTTAAAACACCCACTTGGGTTGGGCTGGTCAAGTCGACACTTAAATGAATTTTGATCACAGCTGAAGATAATAATTACATTCTGTCAATTATAAATACCAAAACTGCAGTGCAGTTGATTTTATAATTCCAAAAATATTCATGCAAAGAATATATTTTTTTCATAAATTATCATTATCAAGGTAGTTTTCTGTAAAATGATGCGACAATTATTTGTTTAGCTGTCTCGTTTCTTTTTAATAGAAAAAAAAATGACACGAGTGTATTATTTTCTTGCAAAGTCTCTGTTAAGTAAAAAAATGTTGTTATTACACACACAAACAAGAAGACCCATGCCTCTTCAGAATTTTGTAAAAAGAAATCACTGCCAACCTATAATGGTACATGTGCATAAAACATTTTTTTTAATTCTTGAAAAACTAGATATCTCGATTTCTTGACGGCGAGTCATTTTACTTGTCGCTTAAAATATATCGATGAGCGAAAAGTTGAAAAAGACAAGACAACTATTTTCATGTGTCTTAGGAAGACAAGTCGTGCACTTTTGGACGCAATATTTAATAATTTTATACAACATAGCGAGGCCTATATACGTTTCCGTATAGTTCAGTATCTCATTTTGTCGATAAAATTATGTCGTGAAGATGCATTATTTATACAACATGTTCACATACCTTAAAAAGTTTGTCGTCATATTTTAGATAACTTGCTTTTTCCAACACTGCATGTCGACAAGAAATATGTCGACATGCATGTTACTTCAAGTCGAAAAATATATTAATGTAAGCAAGTCGGGATTCTGTCTCTCGACATAACGACATACCTTTTACCAACATGACGTGGTATATAGAGGCATGTCGTTGTAATTTTGACGACGTGCTGTGTTGTTCAAGTCGACGGGGATGACTTAATGTCTTCATTCCGGGGGTACATACAAGCTTCGGTACAATCGTGTGCCTTACAGTTTGTGATAATTTAACCATTTCCTTAAATATGAATAATGTAATACAAATAGAGAATATTTGTTGGTCTTTTTTATCAGTACAATAGATGAAAAGGGAACTTTGAAAGCAACCGAACTAGACAAATATGAAAATATTGCAGGCTCGGTTTGATTGATCCTGATTATGGGCAGTAATGGAAATGCATATTGTTGAAGATCTACTGTATTATGATAAAGTGACTGTGACTTCACTGAAAAAAAAGCGAAAGCAAACATATCAAAAGAATCGGTCATTATTAAGTTTTATAGTTATATCAAAGTATAGAGTTATTTTGAAAACGTATATGGTACACCCTGATCATATGATTAAATCGACTTTAGGTAAGTCGACTTATCATGATAACAAAAGAAAATTGACTGTACCGGTTGTCTACGTAAACTAATCTTTCTGACATAAGTTAGTGCAAAATTATTTTAAAATATGTCATGTCGACATAGCTTATCCGCATAATTTGTACATCGATCTTCCCTGACTTACCTAGTTCTAGTAAGCATGTTGACAAAAAATCCTTTAGTTCATTCCTATATGGAAACGTATATGGTACACCCTGATGATGTCATTTCATGCGAAGACGTGTGCTTGAAGGACGACATGATCGCACCAAGTTATCATAAACTATAAAGAATGATATGATCGTTTGATCATGACATAAGAAAAAGATCGAGGCCTCTAAGTTCTTTTACAAGAGTTAATGAAGGTTTTTATGGAAATCTTGTAAAAGAACTTAGAGACTCGGTGTTTTTCTTTTGTCCCTGTCATGTTTTGGCTATGTAGGGAGGCTGTGTCTACTGTTGCCATTCCTGGCATGTATATTTCACTCTTTTTTCCTTTGTATCCCTCATTTTAAACAGAAGTTATAATCACTATGTTTTAACGGGTGCGGAACACTGGCAACAGTTGTAATGTGACTGGCGATATTATAGATTGTTTGCCTGTCTTGTGTCTGGTCTCGGCCAAATCCCTATTTCTGCATCACGTGCCAGTAAAATGCATGTTACCTTTAATGGCCGTAAAGAATGAATTCATACGACAGTTCGGTGGGCATAAAACGAACATTGAATTGCTTCGAGGGTCTTCAAAGTTCCATTTTCATCTATTTCAATGTATTATGAAAACTTCATATAGGTTAGGCTTAATCACAACCTTTCGGCCGATTTCCGAGGCTCTACGATCAAGACCTATATACTCCGGTGAAAGTGTTCCTATCGTTTCTGTGCGACTGAAACTATTTTTATCATTTTGAAACAAGAGAAAAGTTTCTAAAAACATTATAACAGCTATTTCAGAGTTTATATTTCGGCAGTTTCATAAATTACGCCACATTTGTTTATCTTTAAAAAGTGAACTAAAGTTGTTGGTTGTAGTGCGGTGGGGTGAATAAAATGTTTATATTCGCCGGCTTCCTTGCGAGATCTGATCCAGAGACTCGAAGATACTAGAAGATTGATCTAAAAGTTTCGATTGGTCTATTTTTTTTTTCCAACAGACCTACGTCTAACTGTCATTTCTACAGTCCGTCCTGTCATATGTCATACCGTACTGCGGTCGACCCTGACCTACGACCTTCTGTTGTATACACGGTTCAGCTCTACGGTCATTAATTCTACGTTCAGCGGTTACTCCACATTTATATGCTGTACAATCACGATCACGATTTTGCATCATGTTGCTGAAATAAAAAATAATCGCAAAATGCGTTTCTTCGTAATAAAATATACGAGTTTAAATATCATTTCAACATATTTACAATGACTAAACGATAGAGCGACTTTCTCCATTTCGCCATTGCAAGTTTCAAAAGCAGAAAGTCGCCACAAACAAGCTGACTTTTGCGTTTAACATGGCGATTTTATCTTCATTGATTAAAAGAAAGACGATTTATTTTCAGCGTGTATGGTTACAAAAGCGACTTATTTTGTACGTTTTCTACAAAAAGGAAAAAACAAGACGAGGCCAAAAGACGCTTCCGTACTTTCGGATAAAAAAGCGACTTATTTTCTACGTTTTCTACCAAAAGAAAAACAACAAGACGAGGCCAAAAACGCTTCCGTAGGGACCCTATGCGTTTCCATACTTTGTATCCGCACACGCTGAAAATAAATCGACTGTCTTTTCACAAAAGACCATAAATTCGACATATTAAACGCAAAAGTCAGCCTGTTTGTGAAGACTTTCTGCTTTTGAAACTCGCAATGACGAAATGGAAAAAATCGCAGACGGAAGCGTTTTTGTGGCCTCGTCTTGTTGTTTTCCTTGTTGTAGAAAACGAACCACATAAGTCGCTGTTTTATTTGTACACGCTGAAAATAAATCGACTTTCTTTTCATCAATGACGATAACATTGAAATTTTAAAGCAATAGTCAGCAATAAAAATTAGGTACTTCTCTGAAATGTTTGCCTTTTAATATGTAGTTCATTAGAAAATCAGCAAAGTACCTCAAAGTGTTGTTAAGGCTGTTATGATGTCATCTTAATATTCGGTAGAAAGATATTTTATAAAGTCTTTTTTAAAATAGTATAAAACAGTTCAGCAACAAGGGGTACACAATAAGTACCACTGGGATGCCTATTGCTAGTTTATAAATAGAGGTATCAAATCTAACATAAATATTATCCAGTAAAAAAGTTAGATCAATAAGGTCTTGACAAATACATGAAAAGGGAACTTTGAAAGCCAATGAACAAATTTGTAAATATTTCAGGCTCGGTTTGATTGAGCCTGTTGATTCAGCGGGTTAAGCGCACCTCAATATTTACACCAGAAAGCAGTACAGTTTAGATCCATCCCAAACGATGGTATGCATATGGCGGTGAACATGGAATACGGTATTTTAGATTAATACCATGCCATAATCAGCGTTGTATGGTTCCCAGATAAAATAATGGGTTTGCACCAAACGAGAACAATAGGCGGAACTAAACAGAATAGAATTTGGAGAGAGGACCTTAGAATTAAAATCTTGCACATCACATACAACACTAAAAAATGAAATATGCATATCAGGAATGGCCACATCCAGCATACACAGCCTCCCCACACAGCCAAAAAGCAGAGAGGAAACGAGAGCATGGTATTACAATAATCAGTTCCAAAATGGACACCACAAACAAATAACGAAAGTGAGAACCAGAGGGGTTACCGCCTTGGAACGGTCAGTGGCAAAACAAATTGCCACTGGGGGTTTAAACCAGTTTCTAGGGTGCATCAACCTCACACTTGCCCCAACAGGTTCTCGTATCACAAAACAAGTACAAATTGTCTTGGTGAAATAACTCCAACCCACCCATCAGCCAACAATGTTGCATGCAAAAGCATACAAACATATAAACATAAGAATTTAAAAACATTGCAAAGGTCGGGTACTCAATGATCTTACCGAGACCAGAGCACCTGGAGTAAAATCAGCAAGAACACGATGACAGGGATAAAAGAAACACATTGAGCTTCTAGGTTCTTTTAAGAAAAGAATTCCTCATAAACCTTCATAAACTCTTAAACCCCTGCCACCGTCGTGCAACCAAAGAGGTAAGCATAATGATCAACTGTAGAAGGGTTAATCACCAGGCCTGCAGAGCGCTGTAAAATATCATGTTGGTAACCTTTCTTTTTAAATTAACAGATGGTTTTTACGAATAACCGGGAGAAATTAACATCGCCTTTTATCTTCTTAAGTTTATAAAATAAATCTCCATAAAAAACTGGCTGTGAAATTCCTTGTTGCAATAGTGATTTTAAACTGCAGCTGTATTTATGAATTAGATCTGGATATCGGCGATAAAACTTGCAAAAGGTTTTCCTTAATTTGTGATACCGATAACCTTGTTTTAAAAGTTTTTCTGTAATCCAAAGATTACGTTCATTGAAATCATTCACATCGTTGCAAGTTCTTGAAAAGCGAACAAGCTGTGAGATATAAACCCCGTAAGAAGTTGCACGAGGAACATCGCCGTCTAGAAACGGAAAATTTACTATATTAAAATTAAAATCATTTCTTTTATCATAAATTTTAGTAGTGACGTAACCATTTTCGATGGATAGATTTTAATCAAGGAAGTTTGCTTGCTTTTCTGAAGTGTTCGCTTTATTAAGCTGTAGTTCGTTAGGATAAATCTTATTAACCTGTGATGGAAAATGGTTATTATCTATATTTAATAAATCACCAAGGTTGTTAAAAGCTGTAATAATATCATCTTGATGTTCGGTAGAAAGAGATAACATCAAATCTCAAAAGGCAAAATTAAAAGGCTGGAAGTATAACCTAGAGGCGAACTACATCCAAATCTATATTGACTTGGATATTGAAGTCACCTATCTTAAAATTGTCCGAAATATTTAATTCATCTTTATTGGCAATCGACAAAATCTTGCCTTTGGCATATTAAAACAATATTCATTTTAGAGGAACTGTAAACATAGTAAATAAGTATCGTGCTCAAGTTAATAAGGTAAATTATCATAAGGGCGATCTGTTTAAATGCTCTATGTTCATAACAAGAGATAAAGGTGTTATTTTCTTTTGCAGAAGATACTCCAGGTGAGCATGTCTTTTATTAAATTATGAGAAAATAAGGTGAACAAAGTTGGAAAATCATAATTATGTTGACATCGAGAACGTCTGGCAATTCTTTTATTTTAGCTTCATTGAAAGGTCACCTGAATTTGTAATAGTCAAAATACATTTTTGCCAGTGCTTTCAAACACCTTTTCGCAATACCAAATTACATGTTATATGGCTGTAAGACAAGATGTTAAGAGCACAGATAATTTGTAGTTGTGCAAGAACTAGAGTTGGCAGTATATCTTGCTTTAACCATAAAATGGTCCTAAAACTCGGTATTACAAAAATATTTGACAACATTTTTCAATACTTTCTTGTTAACGTTAAAACGATTTTCCATTTTGGAAGTTTTGATTTTTGTTTCACAATTCGCTTTCATTTTGTTATTATTGGTTGCAGGTAACTAGTGCGAATATTTCGTTTATCATATAAGTTTACCCCAACAGATTCAAAATGTCTTAACTGGCCAGCAATTTAAACATTAAACGCCTAGAAATAGACTAAAAAGGAACTTTGAAAGCCACTGAACACAAATATGAAAAAAATGCAGAGTCAGTTTGATTGATCCTTTTCATTTACAATAATGGAAATGCATATTACTGCCAACGCCCTCTAGTCCCGCGTTAAGCGTATCTCGATATTTACATGATGGACCCTAATCCCCAACACAATTTTCTGGATTTTTTAATAATTTCTCCCTTGCACCCATGTAGCCGCAAGACCTTTGCATGTATATATAACTTACAAAACTGATGTACTTACATTTATGTACATTATTCAAGTAGTTAAATTTTTTATTAAGATACTGGCAAAATGACAGGTATTTTTAACACATGGCATTGTTTCTAAAATGTTTGTTGAACACTGTGTGTATTACTACCTAAAGCAGTCATTATCGTGTATATACATGTATATATGAATATGAATGTTTAAGAACTTAACAGCTTAACTCTGTTTGTTAATTGTTAATGTTTATTAATGAATATAAAAACATTGTTTCATGCTTGACAACAGTAAGCCAGACCTGGTTTAGCAAGGAAATAGTCAGCTCAACAGCCTCTGAATCTGCATGAATGTTAAATTTATATATGCAAAGATGACACGGTAAAGCGATAACTTAAAATAGTTCCTAGTTTTTTACAATTTCTTCCTAGTTTTTCCTAGTTTTCTCTTAGTTTTTTGTGCTGCTGCTTCCTAGTTTTCTCCTAGTTTTTCATAACATACTGCTGGAGAGCCTGCATATATAGGCCTGTATTGCTAGGGCAAACAGTGTAAATCCAGATCAGCCGGCTCAGATATGCCATCCAATCAGGATATCCACTGTTGGCTTTTTGATTCCTTACTATGTTATTTATGAATGAGATATGACCAGTGCAGATCCTGATTAGATGGCACGGATGTGCTGGCTGATACGGATCAACACTGGTTGCCCATGCGTAAAATGTGCATATATGGAGTAAAGGGCTAATTAAAATATCCACCTGTTTAGATTAAAAATAGCAAGTTATTTCTGCATGTATATTAGTTTTAGTTGACTGAATTTTTAACTGCAATATTTTATTTCAAATTGTTTATATTTAAAATGTAAACAAAAATTATAACAAATCATTATTTTATGTCTATCAAGTTCTTTTTCCTTACATAACAATAGAAATACAGCACAATTTATATAAAAATTTCTGTTTCAAGTTATCATTGTCTCCCAAGAATAGCAAAAATGTTATTTAATGAATCTTCTTTAGGAAGATACTATTTGCTTATTTTCAAAAACAACCAAACTACATGAGCATTTCTTTTATTTTTGACATTTTTCCAGGACCAATAGAAAATGACATGCAAAAGCTTATTGCAGTATGAATTGTTGGGAAAAAAAAATTAAACAGTGCCTTAATTATTGAATCATCCAAAGGAGGCATAATAAATGGAGTACATGTATTACAACTGGATGCTTTTCTGAAAACATTACAGTTTGTCAAGTGTTTAAACAAGCATCCATCTCGACAAAGGTTTAACCCTTTACTTCATATAGTTGTATGCATTTCATTGCATGTGCAGACAGTGTAGATCCAGATCAGCCGGCACATTTGTACCATCTGATCGGGATCTGCACTGTTTGATTTTTGTTTGGAAAACAAATTAATAAAAAAATTTATTAATTAACTAAAACAATATTGACACAATATGTACAATTCAGTCCGCCTTATATGGGTTGCACTCAATTCATATGAAATCTCAACTGGGCCAATACGAGATAACCTGGGCCAATACGGGTTTTACTGAGCCAATATGAGATCGCATGATTCTGATTGGATTATGAACTGAATATGGATTGAATCACTTCCTTTTAAAAACAAAAAAGCCGCCATTTTGGAATTTTCAAGTCGAATTTGTATGGATAAAATGATAATAGATAGTGTGACTTTGGACACGAGGTGCATTTATTCAAAGCGGCAGAGGATAAGTCTATGTTGCCGCTTTTGGTGATTTCTTTCTGTGTAATGAAAATCTTTGAGTTTATCTAACTCACCAGTACAACAACAACGCGGATGTCTGCAGCAAGAATTCTTGAAACTAAAAAACAGTGACTTTTAAGGGATTACTCTTGATTTGAGCAAGTATATTCAAAAAAAGTTTGCAAAAAGGATCAAAGTTTTGTTTTGATAACTTACAGACATGATAAATTGAGTATCATACATGCGGAATTCGTGGATGGAATGTGCGAGAAAAGAAAATTTTTTGGATATATTTGGATATGAACTAAATTTAGACTGGAAGAACAAGAGAGTTGGCTGCCACAGTGTGTAGGAATGTTCAGGTTGTTTTTATATTCAAAACAAAACAACCTTCATATCTGCATCTCCATGGTAGCTTATATCAGCCAGGTCACTACTGGACATAGACTCATTGAAGATGCCAGATATTAGAATCAGAGTTGACACTTCATCTCTTCAGGCCGGTAAATTAGCAAGTCTAGAACTATGAATATTGTGTTAATTAATAAAATTGTCATTAAACAAGTGAATTCATATTGGCCTTGTTATTGGGTCTCGGGCAGTCATATTAGCCCTCGGCCTTCGGCCTCGGGCCAATATCACTACCCTTGACCCAATAACAAGGCCAATATCAATTCACTTGATTAATAACATTATAGAACGGTGTAGATCGAAATAAGACTGCACAGATGCGCTGGCTGATTTGAATCTACAATGTTCACCCATGCCAAAAAGGCATATGTATGGAGGAAAGGGTATAGTTTGTTTCTTGTTAAGGGCTAACCCATTCTTATATCTGGGGACATACACCACTGAACATGGAATGGTATTAATCTTAAATGCTGCATTAAAGGTTCCATCTTCACCGCCTTTTGCATTCAGCTGTTTGGGATGGATCCAAATTGTCCTGTTCACCGGTGTAAATATTAAATTGCCCAAAACCGGGGCTAGGCGGCATGGGCAGTAATAATGAATTTCCATTACTGATGATGAACAGGCTCAATCACAACAAGCCTACATTATTTTCATATTTGTAGTGTTCGGTGGCTTTCAAAGTGGCCTTTTCATCTACATTTGTATTTAAATATGGTATCATTTTAATCTTATCTCTGTGTAATACTTATGGTACAACAGTTTTATAGTATCACATTAGCTGTTGTTAAGTGTTTTGTATTTTGTCTCCGTTTATGCCGCCGAAGGGAGGCATATTGTAAATGCAATATCCGTCTATCTGATAGAACCTTGTCCTCGCTTCTTCTCCGAAACCCCTTGAGGGATTTCATTGAAACGTCAAAGGAGCATTTATCACCAAGCTTAGTTGTGCAATCAGGAGTTTCCGCTCAAATTATTTTTGACCAAGTTATGGTCCCTTAGTCATTATTTACTATAAAAGTGCATTATATAAACCAAAGGGCATCTGTATTTACTTCTATATAATAATCTTGTCCACGCTTCTTCTCCATAACCCCTTGGAGGCTTTCATTGAAATTTCTCAGGAATGTTTGTAACCTAATCTAGTTCTACATATCTTCAGGTTTTTCCACTTGGTTTACTTTTAGCAGAGTTATCCGCCCTTACTCATTATGTTTGCTTAATTAAGTGAGGGGTTAACTTCAAACTTCTTTTTTTGACCAGGTTTTCTTTAGAAAAATCCTGGTTATTAGATTGGGGTATGTCGTTGGGCGGGCGGGCGGGCGGGCGGGCGTCAGCATTTTGTGAAGTTTTTTGTGAAAGTTGTGTTTTTCTCGTTCAAGGTACAACTTTGAAACTTAACATAGTTGTCTGACATATCAATACCAATTATCAGGACAGGTTTCATAATCCCTGTCTGTATTTTGACAAAGTTATGCCCCTTTTTCACTTAGAAATTTTGTGAAGTTTTTTGTGAAAGTTGTGTTTTTCTCAGTAACCGTTCAAGGTACAACTTTGAAACTGGACATAATTGTCTGACATATCAATACCAATTATCAGAACAAGTTTCATAATCCCTGACTGTGTTTCGCAAAAGTTATGCCCCTTTTTGACTTAGATTTTTTTATAAGTATTTTCCCGGTTAGCTCAGTTGGTTACGTCGCAGGAATTGCATGGCTAGGCGCTGTCGCCGTGACGGTGCGGGTTCGCTCCCAGCTAGAGACACTATCATTTGTGAATGTTATCTGTTGATGCCAAGTTGCCTGTTGACGCTTAGCTTGGTTTGTGGGTAGCTAATATCAACAGGCAGCTTGAGATTGCTACGCAGGTGTCTGTGATAAAGGTCAAGGTCACTTGCTAAATATAGAAATTCAGCTTTCCCTCAATAACTTCAGTTTGCTTTTACCTCTGGATGCCAAACTTAGTATATGAGTAGCTGATATCAAAAGACAGCTTAGGATTGCCTCAGGTATCTGTGATCAAGGTCAAGGTCACTTTTGCTAAAAATAGAAATTCAGTTTTCCCTCAATAACTTGAGTTTGCTTTGGTATATTTACGCCGAACTTAGTGTTGGTATCTAATATCAAGATGCAGTTTGAGATTGCTACCCAGGCGCCTGTGATAAAGCTCAAGGTCACTGTAGCTAAAAATAGAAATTTAGTTTCTGCTCAATAGCTTGAGTTTTATTTGGCCTATTGACACCAAACTTGGTTTGTGGGTAGCTTATATCAAGACACTACTTAGAATTGATTCCCAGGTGTCTGTGATAAAGGTCTATGTCATTTTTGCTTAAAATAGTAATTTAGGTTTCTCCTTATTACTTGGATTAGCTGTGATCTATTGACACCAAACTTTCTTTGGGTAGCTGATATCAAGACGCAACTCGGGATTTCTACTCAGAAGTCTGTGATCATGATCAAGGTCACTGTTGCTAAAAATAGAAGTTCAGTTTCTTCATATCAGATATGTTCTTTACAAAAGTATAAGTATTAAATGAAAACCTGGTTTTCGGCGCATGGTGACGATTTTTTCTTGTTTTGTTCCTTATCATCACTCACATTATTCCTTATCTTCACCCACATCATATGTGGTAAGGTCCAGAACTTTAATAATCAGATTTTCTAGAATAATCTCCCCTTTATTCTTAGTTTTTTTTTAAAATTGTAATATTTTACTATAACATATATTTCTAATAAAGTTTACTCAATATATTTATCACAAACTTTAAACAAATGATCATTTTCATCTTTCACATTATATGCAGTATGCTTCATCTCTTCCACAGGCTTTTTTTATATCAAATGTTTACCAATTCGATTTGAAAGCTACATTTTGGGGGCATATGTTTCTGGCTATTTTTGTCCGGAGCGTAACTTTGTCACCATAGGTTCAAATGGCTCCAAACTTGATATGCATGTTTCAGGCAATGACCTTAATTGCACTGCCCAAGAACCGTAACCCTACCTTGTTTCGTTTTTTAATTAATCCCTTTTGATTTATTTTTTAGAGCATTTCTTGTCCGAAGCGTAACTTTGTCACCATAGGTTCAAATGGCTCCAAACTTGATATGCATGTTTCAGGGACTTTAAGTGCACTGCACAAGAACCGTAACTCTACCTTGATCTGTTTTTAATTAATCCCTTTTGATTGATTTTAGTGCATTTCTTGCCAAGGGCATAACATGTTGTGCACGTTTTGTGCAATGTGAATTTTGTGTATCTACCTTGCTTATATACATGATATATGTACAACAAAAACTACCGGTAATTAACATTTTTTATGTCCACTAACAAAAAATTCATCAGGCGACACATCCAACTCAGGGAGTTCTATTTATTCCTTAAGGAGTACTTTCGCTTAATTTTAAAAAGTATCATCTTTTTTACTATCTGTAACTTCCATCACGGCCAAGGTAGAGCTTTCATTAAGGTATCATTTTGCTCCTATTCCTGTGTACTACTTACCTATGTATAGTTTTATGGGTTCACATTTGCTCCTTCTTCAACTATTTTCAACTTTACTACCTTGGGGGTCATTTTTCGCTTATTTTCAATAAGTATCATAAACTTGACTGTGTGTAACTTCCATCACGGCCAAAGTAGGGCTTTCAATAAGGTACCACTTTACTTCTATTTCTGTGTACTACTTACCTATATATAGTTTTATGGGGTCACATTTGCTTCTTCTTCAACTATTTTCAACTTTACTATCTCGGGGTCACTTTTTCAGCTTTTTTTGTTCTGTACCATCATGGTGTCTTTTTATAACTTTCCTCACGGCCAAGGTAGGGCTTTCATTAAAGTACCATTTACGATATAGTTTTTTGGGGTCACATTTGCTCCTTCTTCGACTAGTTTCAACTTCACTACCTTGGGGGTCACTTTTTCAGCAATTTTCACTATGTATCATCAGGCTGTCTTTGTGTAACTTTCATCACGGCCAAGATAGAGCTTTCATTAAGGTATCATTTTACTCCTATTCCTGTGTACTACTTACCTATATAGAGTTTTATGGGGTCAAATTTGCTCCTTCTTCAACTATTTTCAACTTAACTACCTTGGGGGTCATTTTTCGCTTATTTTCAATAAGTATCATAAACTTGACTGTGTGTAACTTCCATCACGGCCAAGGTAGGGCTTTTATTAAGGTACCATTTTACTCATATTCCTGTGTATTACCTACCTTTATATAGTTTTATGGGGTCACATTTGCCCGTTCTTCAACTTTTTTCAACTTTACTACATAGGGGGGGTCACTTTTCAGCTTTTTTTGCTTTGTACCATCATGGTGTCTTTGTATAACTTTCCGCACGGCCAAGGTTGGGCTTTCATTATATACCATTTTACTCCTATTCCCGTGTACTACTTACCTATATATAGTTTTATCGGGTCACATTTGCTCCTTCTTCATCTATTTTCAACTTTACTACCTTGGGGGTCATTTTTCGCTTATTTTCAATAAGTATCATAAACTTGACTGTTTGTAACGTCCTTCACGGCCAAGGTAGGGCTTTCATTAAGGTACCACTTTACTCCTATTCCTGTATACTACTTACCTATATGTAGATTTTTGGGGTCACATTTGCTCCTTCAACTATTTTCAACTTCTCTACCTTGGGGGTCACTTTTTCAGCTTTTTTTGCTCTGTACCATCCTGCTGTCTTTGTATAACTTTCCTTACGGCCAAGGTAGGGCTTTCATTAAAGTACCATTTTACTCCTATTCCTGTGTACTTCTTACCTATATATAGTTTTATGGGGTCACATTTGCTCCTTCTTCATCTATTTTCAACTTTACTACCTTGGGGGTCACTTTTTCAGCAATTTTCACTTTGTACCATCATGCTGTCTTTGTGTAACTTTCATCACGGGAAAGGTAGAGCTTTCATTAAGGTATCATTTTACTCCTATTCCTGTGTACTACTTACCTATAATATATAGTTTTGTGGGGTCACATTTGCTCGTTCTTCAACTATTTTCAACTTTACCACCTTGGGGGTCATTTTTCGCTTATTTTCAATAAGTATCATAAACTTGACTGTGTGTAACTTCCATCACGGCCAAGGTAGGGCTTTCATTAAGGTACCATTTTACTTCTATTCCTGTGTACTACCTACCTATATATAGTTTTATGGGGGTCACACTTGCTTTTATCTTCAACTATTTTCAACTTTAATACCTTAGGGGTCACTTTTTCAGCAGTTTTCACTATGTACCATTATGCTGTCTTTGCGTAACTTTCATCACGGCCAAGGTAGAGCTTTCATTAAGGTATCATATTACTCCTATTCCCGTGTACTACTTACCTATATATAGTTTTATGGGGTCACATTTGCTCCTTCTTCGACTAGTTTCAACTTCACTACCTGCGGTGTCACATTTTTTACAATTTTCATTATGTTGACATTGTATAACTTCTATCATGGCCAAGGTAGAAGTTTCATTATTGTACCATTTTACTTCTGTTTCTATGAACTTTACATCCTGCGGGGTCATTTTGACAATTTTTAGTATGTACCATCATGTTGACTATGTGTGAATTTCACGGCAAAGGTAGAGCTTTCGTTATGGTACCTCTTTATAAAACCTTTTTCTATTTATGACTTACCTATATATAGTTTTATGGGGTCACATTTGCTTGTTCTTCAACTATTTTTAACTTTACTACCTTGGGGGTCATTTTTCGCTTATTTTTAATAAGTATCATAAACTTGACTGTGTGTAACTTCCATCACGGCCAAGGTAGGGCTTTCATTAAGGTACCATTTTACTTCTATTCCTGTGTACTACCTACCTATATATAGTTTTATGGGGTCACATTTGCTCTTTCTTCAACTATTTTCAACTTTACTACATGGGGGGTCATTTTTCACTTATTTTCAATAAGTATCATCATTTTGAATCTGTGTAACTTCCATCATGGTCAAGGTAAATCTTTCATCAAGGTACCATTTTACTCCTATTCCTGTGTACTATTTACCTATATATAGTTTTATGGGGTCACATTTGCTCCTTCTTCGACTAGTTTCAACTTCACTACCTGCGGTGTCACATTTTTTACAATTTTCATTATGTTGACATTGTGTAACTTCTATCATGGCCAAGGTAGAAGTTTCATTAGTGTACCATTTTACTTCTGTTTCTATGAACTTTACATCCTGCGGGGTCATTTTGGCAATTTTCAGTATGTACCATCATGTTGACTATGTGTGAATTTCACGGCAAAGGTAGAGCTTCCATTATGGTACCTCTTTATAAAACCTTTTTCTATTTATGACTTACCTTTATATTGTTTCATGGGGTCACATTACCTCACATCGATAACTTATTCATTGCATTTTTTTTAAATGAATATGTATTGATGTTATATCTTATTTATTTGAAAAGTGGAAATAAACAATTATACATAATTAGGCGTTTTTCTTTATACCTATTTATGCAATTATACTATCCAACTCGCTTCAATATTAATATTAATATGCAATTATTCAGACCATTAAAACATGGGGTTAGACCATTAAGTTTAGTTATGGCCCTTGACCTCTTAGTGCAGATCATGAGTTTTACTTAAATTTTCAGTATTTGTATCCCCATTGACTTCATACTTTACACAGTTAACAATGGTCATCACATAAGAAGGTAAGACAACTCCACATGCTCATCAAATAACCTGTGATTGACTTTGGTTAACATTTAGGGCAATTTTATTAACTGCAATTTTATTATGCAACTCCTTTAGGGCAAAAAATGAACAATCATTCTTTTTTATTTCGTGGTCATTTAAACCCCATTGATTCCTAATATGAAAATAACAGTTATATAAAGAGTGCGACTTTACCAACATTGCAGTTACTCAAAGACGTTGGTAAAGGTGATGTTAGGGAGAGTGAGGGTCTGACATTTTAGACAAACAATTCTGGTTTCTTATAAATCTACACACAAAACAAAGAATGAAAATGTGCTAATAACCAGTTCTCATAATTGTAGAATATATGTTATCATAGTAAAATCAGCAATAATGTGTTATTTAAAGAAAACCATATAAAAATCATATGATTTTGTGGTCTGTAGTCTTTCCTTATTGGTCAATGGCTTTGTAATTCGCACGTATAGTAAAAATTTCAAGGAAAGATAATTATTGGTCGATAATATCGGTCGTTACACTATCGGTCGCCAGCTTGTGCTAATCTTATTTATGGCATGGCTGTCTTGAGTAGGGAATTTTGTCTAAAGATGGCATTTCCAATCGAAAATGGATTTGTTGCTGCGAATAAACAGATAATTGGAACGAACACTGTAAGAAACTTTCGCTTGGGTTTGTTTGTTTGAAATGTCAAAAGAGACGAATGATAATTTTTTAATTTTAGAAATCGTTTCAACCAATACTACAGTTTAAATATAAATTTACCCAGAATAGTAGATAGACCTCCAGTAACGGCGGAAAAAAGTGAAGCATTAGTTATTTGTAGTCTGCAAAGGCATAACAAAGAAAATATCTTGATATTGTTACAGTTTTTATCACAGGTGCTTGGAAGACGGACCCCGTATTCTCCAAACAGGCCCCCCCCCCCCCCAAAAAAAAATAGGGTCTACACGGGGTCTATACTACATAAACACACCTTTTTTGTTTTGTTTTGACAGATCGGGATCGATATCAGTCTATCCACACCGAATTTACTATCAAATACCAAGTTCTCTGAAAATTCGTATTCCGACTATATAAGTACTATATATATAGTCGGAACATGAATTTTCAGAGAACTTGGTATTTGATAGTAATTTCGGTGTGGATAGACTTACATCGATCCAGATCTATCAAAACAAAACAAAAAAAGATGAGTTTATGTAGTATAGACCCCGTGTAGACACTATTTATTTATGTTTTTGTTTTTTTTTGGGGGGGGGGGCGGCCTGTTTGGAGAATACGGGGTCCGTCTTCCAAGCACCTGTGGTTTTTATTGCAAGTTGAGACAACAATTGCAGATAAATTTCAACAATAACTTGCAACACAAACCACTTGGCAACTGTAACAATTTTAAAGAGGGCACAGCAAGGCCGTGTTTTCCAAGGAAAGAAATGCACGTTGAGACAGAAATTAAAGATAAATTTCAACAATTACTTGCAACAGGAACCTCTTGGCAACTGTAAAAATTTCAATGCAGGCACGGCGATGCCGTGTTTTCCAAGGAAAGAATTTGCAATGAAAAACCGAACACTTGCTGTTTAAGTTTAAATTCTTTGCACAGCGAAGCCATGTTTTATGAACTTTTAACCCTTTCCTCCATAGATACACCATTGTTGTGTGTGCGAATAGTTAATATCCAGATTCGCACATCTGTGCCATCTGATCAGGATCTAGACTGTTCGCTTTTTCTCTCATTAGGTTATTTCTGATAAAAATGTGACCTGTGCAGATCCTCATCAGATGGCAGGGATGTGCCAGCTGCTCTGGATTTATATTGTAACAGTTTTTATTGCATGTCGAGACAGTAATTGCAGATAAATTTCAACAATAACTTGCATCACTAACCACTTGGCAACCGTAACAATTTTAAAGTGGGCACGGCGAAGCCATGTTTTCCAAGGAAAGACAGCAAGTCAGCAATTGCCTGGGCTGGACAAACCCACTAGCCCGACGCCCTGAACAAGCTGAAAATTGTATCACACAATCTCAAAATATTCTATCTTAGCACCACGTGCATATCGTGTTTTACAACAGAAATAAGTTTATTACAAAATAAAATGTTTTGAAATATGTTGTAACAATATCAAACCACCATGAAATGCTTCCTATTGAATTTCATGTTTCTTTCTTTACTGTAAATACTGACCAATCAGAATTCGCTTATTTGCGCAAGTGGGACTAGCTGAAATGTTTACCCAGCTAGTTCTGGACTAGTTACAAAAAAACAAAATTTGTCCAGTCCCGATTGCAGATTAATTTCAACAATTACTTGCAACAGGAACCATTTGGCAACTGTAACAATTTAAAAGCAGGCAAGGAGAGAATTAGCATTAAGGTAAGGCCTTCCTAACTGGCACTATTAAGAATCCAACATCTGATAATATTTTCATCAACTGCTTCATACCACTGACTTGTATGCAAAATTTTAATGATTTTCACCGTGTAGTTTTTGAGATTTTTAGCTTTTTTTATTTAAAAAAGTGAGAAAAAAACGTGAAAGTATCCAAATTCTTTAATCGGTGACAAAATTTTTGTTATTGATAAATTCAACCCTAATTCATTACAGTTTATCCAAAATATGTTATATTTTACTAAACCAATTTAAGATATAATATATAAATACAGAATTTATCTTAAAATGACATTTTTTGACCAAATAAATTTAAAAAATGCATGTTTTTATATTTCACGAGACTAAATTAATGAAAATTGTGCAAAATCCTGATTGGTGCAATATAACAAAATTTACCATTTTTTAACTATATACCTTAAACAAAATTTAAACAAAATATCAGAGAAGTTTACCGTCCAGTTTTAGAAATTTTCAAATTGATGACTTGAATAAACACTATTCTGATAGCGAAAACCCCTTTAATCTTGATTATTTTGCTTATTTTAGATTAAATCATGAGAATTTTCTATTCAATGATAGAATTACACAGGAAAAAAAGAAATATCCCAATTATTTAAGCTCTAGGCTTACAAAAAATAGCTTCTAGTAGGATTTGAACCCTGGTCCTCTTGCATGACAGAAATCTACCCTAATTTAATACTATAGTTACCTCCCTTGGATACTCTTCTAGTATAGGTATTCATTAGGAAGGCCTTACCTTAATAGCAATTAAATAACAGAATAGTTGCACTTTAAGTTTGAATTGTTTGCACAACAAAGCCGTGCTTTAACCCTTTCCTCCATAGTTACACTATTATTGTGTGCGCAAACAGTTTACATTCAGATCGGCCGACACATCTGTGCCATCTGATCAGGATCTTAACTATTCACTTTTATTCATTAGGTTATTTCTCACGAAAATGTGACCTGTGCAAATCCTCATCAGATGACACGGATGTGCCGGCTGCTCTGGATTTACACTGGTCACACATGCCTAAAATGGTACGTATAGAGGAAATGGTTAAAAGATACAAATTAAAGCAAACTTTTGACATAACAATTGCAAAAGACATCTGTGTTTTCCAAAGAGACAAATTTTTACCAGAAGTTGCCTCTGTAACAATTTTAATTTGAGCCACGATGAAGCCGTGTTTTCCAAAGAGAGAAATTGCTGCAAGAACTTGAGAATAATATTTATTTCAGTTTTAATTTTTTAATACATAGTGAAGCTGTGTATCCAAATAGATTAATAATTATTGCTTACATGCATTCAACACTTGATGCCAAAATCTTTAAGATCAAATTTGACAGAGTTATGCCTCTTCTTGTACATGGACTTTTTATTTTTTACCTAAGTACCTAAGCAACAAGTGTTTAACTTAATTCCCATCTAAATTATTGTATAAATGACAAAACAGTGTTTTGCAAAGAGTAACATTTTGATGAGCATTTTCTCATTATTGTTTTAGTTACAGGCACAGCAAAGCTGTGTTTTAACCATTCCTCCATAGATACACCATTATTGTGTGTGCGAACAGTTTACATCCAGATCAGCCGGAACATTCGTGCCGTCTGATCAGGATCTAACCTTGTCGCATTTTTATTCATTAGGTAATTTCTGACCATTATGCAACCTGTGCAGATCCTGATCAGACCGCAAGGATGAGCCAGTTGATCTGGATCTTCACTGGTCACACATGCATACAAAGGAGTATGTATGGAAACTTTGTCAAAATGACAAATGGCTCCCAAACTGTAACCCAATATTTAATAAAAATCCTACCGTATAAGTGGTTATTTCTAAGGCTCCAATTTCTCCTTTAATATTTTTATTGATGTGTGTTAAATTTCTTTCCTTTTTATATAAAATTTTAGATTATTATACCGGTAATAGTACATTATTTAAAGAAGTGGTGTTCAGGAAAAGTGAAATTCTTCAATACAGGCATTTGATGTTTTAATAATTTCTTGTGGCAAATTTAATGTTCATGCAGTGCAGTTATCACATTTGGAGGAAATGTTTATTAAAGGGTTAAATGAACCACTATTTTGTCATATATTTTATTAATTTTGGTGTTCTGAAATTTCTGTGGTATTTTGGGGAGAATAGTTAATGCCATTCCCAGGTATTTCTTTTTCAAATAATTTAGACTTTATACTTTCTTTTTCTTTCATTAATATTATTTTTAAAAAATCTAACTATTTTACAAACCCAAGTGAAGCCACTGGGCTTAAAAAGTGAAGCCACTTGGCTTCAAACACTTTAAACAACCCAAATGCTTTCCATACCCAAATAAAAGCCATCAGATATGGACAACATCTTAAACCATTCTGTCTGATCAGAACGTAACAGCTTGCATTTAGATTCTTCAGGTTATTTCTGACAAATCGTTAACAATTTAGATCCAGGTCATATGAAACAGATGTGGTAGCTGATCTGGATCTATACTGGTAGCCCATGTGATAAAAGGCATATTATCTGGAGTAAAATGTTAAATTTAATGTTTACAAGATGATTAATTTCTCAACTGTTAACACTTCCTGTCATATTTTAGGTCCAGGTGATGCTAGAAAGATGACACAGTCAATCATGGGTTAGTGCAGCTTTGACAGCAGTATCACAATGAAGTGTCTTATTCTAAGACTGGCATGATGCAAACAAAAGTATTCTTGTAGGTTTATGGTTTTATTTTTATTAAAATTCTTTTATTAATAATAAACATAGCATTGTAGCTCATAAATTTCCTTAACACATCTCAAACCTTTCACCATTCTAAATACCATTGTATCTGAATAATTTTTCAATGATATATCTTTTATTTTAAAAGTTATTTTTGTATTTTTATATGTGCACTACTGGTGAACTTTATTCAGTGTAACATAACTGTGGTTCATCATTAATACATTTATTAATATTTTACTTGTTCAGCCTGTCTGCAACTTCAGCTGTCTGCGGCAGGATTTGACACATCTCCACTGTATTCTTCATCACAAGTTGGAACATACAAAGTGTTTACATTTTGATAGTTTTCTCTGTCATCATATAAAATCTACAAAAACTAAATGCATTAATGGGTGTGGTATCATTAATTCTCATTAGTGGTTGAAAAGAGCCAAACTACTACTCAGCAACTTTTATGGGCGATGCTGTGTTTGAAAACATTAAGTTGTTGATGAACATCCAAGGTCTTCTTTGAAGAATTTGACTTCTAGCACAGGATTCTCATTATTTTGCTGTTAAATTGTTTTTATGTGACCAGATCTTCCACTGCAATTGTTGGACAGCAGAGCATCACAGACTGACAGATTGAACCACAGACAGTCTACACATAATTATATACCCAACAAACAAAGTTCTGCACACAGGTGTTTCTTTGCGTAAATTTTACGAGTATAATATAGCAAATAACTGGTAAGAACTCTACATGTAAGTCAAGATTAAATGTTTTGCGGAGTTAAAGACAAAAATAAAATTGAAATTGGTTGGGAAATAAGCGAGAAACGTCATTTTGAGTATGATAGGGGTCAACAGTCAAAAGTTGCAAAATTTGCCATATAAAGGTAGAGGTGTGAAATCTAAGAATTCAATCAACATTTTACTCCAGTGTCTGTTCTAAGCGATTATGAGCATGCACTGTGATACAAGTAACAGTTGGTAATCAAAATTTGATACCAAGACATTCCCATAATTACGCTCAAACTTAAGTTTTTATTAATTAAAGTATCACATTGTCTCACTCATTGACCTAAAGGTATGACAAAGCAGTTTAGTGATGATTCGGACACTTTCCATTTTGTATTGATGAACCAAAGCATCCAGTTTATAAAGTGTATAAAAGCAACCATCCAATGCAATCAACACCTAATCTTATTTGAGAAAAACACATCTGCATTGTTTTTCAAATTAATTTATTTCTCATGGTCAACAAGGAAGGTTTTTGTTTATTTGACCGTCATGGCAAATGTCGGACCACACCGGTCACCTATACATTTTTCTAAACAAGAAAGAACACGTTAAGTTGGCCAAGCTAGTTGATCTTGTTCACGAATGGAACCTAATTCCACAAATAAAATTTCGTCGGCTGTTAAATTTTGTGTGAAGTCGCTTGAAAGAATGCTGGATTCATCGTGGTGAATTTACTCAGTATAAGTCTAGCGATTTTTGCAACTTTTGTGTAGTAACCCCCAGTGGGTTTAACAATGAATTGCTTAAAAAGTATTGAGCGGATTTTATTGCGGACTTGTTTACTTTGTTTACATTGAATTGCTAATTTATTTGGTATGTATCATTTTGTTGTGTATGGTGAAATTAAAAATATATTTTATAAAATGTCCAAGTGTGCAGAACTTTTTTTTGCCAAGTATATAAATATTTAAAAACTTACTCTGCAACATGCCAACATAATGCTTTGTTTAAGTTTAATTGGAAAACTTGTAATGCTCTGAAAGATATTAAATGAAGAATTCAGTCTCAATGTGTGTGTTTGTGGAAGAGTAGAATAAAATGACAATTGGAAATACTACAAAAAATCATACGCTCACTATGTACCATCTGATTGGTACAGAAAAAGGGGTATCTTAGTTAAATGCTTCTTAACAGATAGAAAACACATTTGTGAAAATGTAAAAAAAATCGTATTTCACTGTTTTTAACCCTTTCCTCTATTAATACCCATGTGCGACCAGTGTAGATCCAGATCAGCCAGCACATCAGTGTCAACTGAGCAGGATCTGCACTTGTCGCATTTTGGACAGAAATAACATAATGAATAAAAAAGCGAACAGTTTAGATCCTGATCAGACAGCATTGCATCTACAGAATGCATTTTTGCTATGAGTAATGTAGACAAAATTGTTACTTTTACATATGTTCTTGACCATTACATTCATAGGATGTGTTTTTTGTACGAGTTACATGTATGTGAGATTAATGAAGACAAAATTGTTATTTTTACATATGCTCTTGAGTATTGCATCCCTATTACACATTTTTGTATGAGTTATGTGTCAGAAATGTTGACACAAACTGTTAACTTTGCATATGTTCTTGGATGCATTTTTGTATGAGTAATGTGTAAGTAATGTTGACAAAATTGTTATTTTTGCATATGTTCTTGAGCATTGCATACATAGGATACATTTGTTTAAGTTGTACAGAGTTCAGTTGACACATATTTTACTTTTTATCCCCCCGCCGAAGGCGAGGGGGATTTTAGAAATGCCCTTCGTCCGTGCATCTTTGCGTCCGTGTATTCGTCCGAAAAAATTTTGTCCGGAGCATAACTGCAAAACTTATAAAGGGATTTTATTCAAACTTCATACACTGACAGAGCACATTGGTAGGTTGTGCTGTGTGCAAGAACAATAACTCTACCTTGCCTATTTTTAGAGTAATTCCCCTTTATCATATTTACATAATAAATTTTGTCCGGAGTATAACTCCAAAATTACTTGAGGGATTTTTATCAAACTTCATACACTGACAGAGCACATTAGTAGGTAGTGCAGTGTGCAAGTCCAATAACTCTACCTTCCCTATTTTTAGAGTTATTCCTCTTTATCATATTTACTTGATATATTTTGTCCGGAGCATTACTCCAAAACTACTTGAGGAATTTTATTCAAACTTCATACACTGACAGGTGCTCTGTCAGTAGGTAAGTAGTGCAGTGTGCAAGTCCAATAACTGTACTTTGTCTATTTTTTAGAGTTATTCCCCTTTATCAGATTTACTTGATAAATTTTCTTCGTAGCATAACTCCAAAACTACCAGAGGGATTTTATTCAAACTTCACACACTGACAGAACACATTGGTAGGTAGTGCAGTGTGTGAGAACAGTAACTCTATCTTGCCTATTTTTAGAGTTATTCCCCTTTATCAGAATTACTTGATAAATTTTGTCCGGAGCATAACTCAAAAACTACTTGAGGGATTTTATTCAAACTTCTTACACTGACAGAGCACATTAGTAGGTAGTGCAGTGTGCAAGTCCAATAACTCTACCTTGACTATTTTTAGAGTTATTCCCCTTCATCAGATTTACTTGATAAATTTTGTTCTTAGCATAACTCCAAAACTACTAGAGGGATTTTATTCAAACTTCATACACTGACAGAGCACATTGGTAGGTGATGCAGTGTGTAAAAACAATAACTCTACATTGCCTATTTTAGGAGTTTTCTTCAAACTGCAACCACTTACTTAAAAACTGTATTCAGAATGACCATAACTATATGGCATTTTAAGGATTTCCTCTCCAGGTAAATTATATGAAAGTACAACCTTCTAGTATATTATTTCCGGCGGGGGGATTGACCATGTGTAACATGGCTCTTGTCCATATTTTTACTAATGGTTATTTTTACATACCATCTATTAAAAGCCAGATTGGGTCATCGGCTTTTGGCTTTCAGTAGACGGATTATGTTTTTGAGCATTTTTGTAGTTATGTGTCAGCATTGTTGACAAAATTAAACTTTCAATTGTTAAGTAAATTCAGCAGACAATGAGTTACCCAAAATTGCAAGAATGTACTAGTGCTATTTCGCAATACAGAATAGTTTCAAAACATCAGTGCAAATGGTAAAAGTGGTAACTTTTTATTTGCAGCCAGTATACATATTAATATATGAATACAGAATTGTACATCTAATGCTTCCAGAGTATCAATTATGTTCACCATATCCATAAACTGTAATATAAAATAAAACATTACAACAGAATGAAATTAGTTTTTAGTTATATTCATTTGCTATAATCCTGACATTAAAACGTCAAGAAGATACCAACAGAATGTTAATGAGCAGCCATTGTTCACTGTAATTTCAGTTTTCGGTTGTCGATTCCGAGAGAGGCAGTGCCTTAGTTCATATTATTCTTAGTACATTTACCGATAGTCGGAACCAGAAGAGGAAGTGACGGGAGTACCCTATATCTTATAGGCATATTCTCGTTTTCTAAAATGTATTCTAAATTTCTTGTGCACATTTTATAATAAGCTAAGACAGACATGCATTAATTTAACCAAAAAAAAAACATAGTACATTATTATTATTCAATCCATAAACAACCGATTCAGCGAACACATAAACTAAGACACTTCCCCGCAGTTTTGAAGAAACATTTTAGTTGATTGTCGCTTAACCAACATGAATAACGCAAAATGAAACTGTAAGTTAAATATAAATCGATCGCATTTTATCGCACGAACAATTCAAAATTACAAATGGATGTTTCCTATAAGTATCATTCACGTGTGTTGGGAAAAGATCGCGTGATCCGGCCCGAGTGAAATATGCACATGGGCGGTAACAAGGCACTGCCGAAAGTAGCTACGACATAGAGGGATACCAGCCTCCTTGGTCGAGAGGTTAAAGTCGCTGACTTGAAATCACTAAACATTTTACTGATAGAGGGCAATGGGTTCGAGCCCCGCTAATGACCAAGTCTCTTTACGGAGGATGTGAGTCTAGTACTGGTTCTTCCAAGGAATGATGATTAAGTAAACTGCCTGCCTGTAAATCACTGAAATACTGTTAAATCTGGCGTTAAACCCCAAGTAAACAGAAATAAATCAGAAAAATCAAAGCCTTTTCCATTGGTCCTAATAAATATGTTTGAACACATAGACAAGACCCACTATCCAGGTGTCTTTATACACTTATTTATTTATACAGTGAAACCCCGCTATTAAGACCACTATTGGGTTTGGACAAAAGTGGTCTTACTAGTGAGGTGGTCTGATTATTAGGGTGGAATATAGTGCAAATCATCTGTAAAAGGGAAATGTGAAATGGTGGTCTTAACAATGGGGTTGTCTTAATTTCGGGGTGGTATTTATGAGGTTTTTACTGTAAAAGGTATCCATAATTCATGATAGTGATATTGAAATAGTGAAATGATAGTGTCTCTAGCTGGGAGCGAACCCGCACCGTCACGGCGACAGCGCCTAGCCATGCAATTCCTGCGACGCAACCAACTGAGCTAACCGGGACAACGCCAAAAAACGTTGATCAGATAGCCCTGATATACGTAACAATCACTGCATGACATCGGTAATGGGTTAATGTACTGATAACAGTACTGACTAAATGTACGGGGAGACTTTTTACGGCCGCCACACTGCACAGATAGCGCTACTGTGAATTTCAAATGATAGTGTCTCTAGCTGGGAGCGAACCCGCACCGTCACGGCGACAGCGCCTAGCCATGCAATTCCTGCGACGCAACCAACTGAGCTAGCCAGGACAACGCCAAAAAACGTTGATCGGATAGCCCTGATATACGTAACAATCACTGCATGACATCGGTAACGGGTTAATTTACTGATAACAGTACTGACTCAAGTTTTTCTGTCAATCAGGCTTTCACTTTATTGCCCATAATATTGTACCTCTGAAAGAGATTTTTTAAATTTTGACCACATGGAAATAGCAAACGTGAAGAGTAGTTGTGACACAAGAAACTATTACCGCAGAATAATGCTTTTATTTTGCAAACCCAGGATTGTGGTTCTAGACTTATTCTAGAGCGATACGTATCACTTCATGAACAAATACTACACTGAATGTTGTTTCTGATCAAATAATGTCTTTTCAATTGGTCCCAATAAATATGTTTGAAAACACAGACACCAGACCCACTAGCCAGGTCACTTTAAACACTTGTTCATTTACATAGAAATACATAATTCATGAATGAATATAAAATAGAATGTAACAGTTTGACTCTGTTGCCTATAAAAAACTTAATCTTATTTAAGTTTGTCCGTCCAGCAGGCTTTCACTTATTGCCAATACCATTGTACCTCTCATAGAATTTTTTTAATTTGAACGACATATAGATAACAATAGTGAAGTGAAGTATTGACAAAAGAAACTAATAATTGAAATACTTTTAAAACGGGCGTTAACAAACTAATAAAGCAGATCAAACGATTAATTTTCCATGGGTCCAAATAAATGTGTTTAAAAGCGCAGACCAATTGCTAAGTGACTTTAAGTATATAATATAGGAATGGCAACGAGTAACTGGTGAAGCGGGTACTCGCTCGGTGGTCCGAGTATCATTTACGAAATTTAGAAAATCAGCTTCTCGAAAAAAATGCAAAAACATGGAAAGAAAAGAGATTAAAACATGACAATATTCAAACGCGGCCGATCAAACGACCCCAAAACAGTTGAAGAATCGGTCTATGTTACTGGTTTTTACCAGCAGGCAACATAAGTTATATCGGAACACTCTTACTTTTCTTTGTATAACACATTCTAGTGAATTTAAATTTAGACATGTAATGCTTTATTGTTTTTCTGCATACCCAGGATTGTGGTTCTAGAATGGTTTTACAGCCAACCAATGCTTACTTAAATACACAGACACATATAGCTTTATGAACAAGTACTACATTAAATATTAAATTTCAGATACCAGCCTCCGTGGTCGAGTGGTTAAAACTGCCTGCCTGTAAATAACTGAAATACTGTTGAATCTGGCATTAACCCCACGCATACAGAAATAAATAAGATAAATCAAAGTCTTTTCTATTGGTCCTAAAAAATATGTTTGAACACATAAACCAGACCCACTATCCAGGTGACTTTATACACTTGTTTATTTATATACAGTACCGGCCGCGGTAAATTTTACACTTAGAGCGAACGGAAACCGAAACCGGAACGAACGAAGAACCCGAACGGACAGCGACCTGACCAAATGAAAAAAGAGCGAACTGGCCGTAAACCGGACCGTTGAACTGACCGGGGAACGTTAGCTGTCAATCATCATCTCTCAAACTTGAGCACTCGATATTACAGGTGGATTGTCACTTAATGCTTGATAAGCGATTGCTACGACATTTGCGTTTACCTTTATTCGTAATAATATGTTCTTTTTAAGAAAGAAAGCCTGCAAAAATGCTACATTTAAAATTAGTTTTATATTCTTTTTAAGATATAAATGATTAAAGTTAAGTCTAGAAATTAAATACCCTTTAATGGTTTTATGAATAGTATAAACCAAATATTTTAACAGAATTCTTAGGGAATTTATTCCATTATTGTATTTGTGCTAATAGAATTTAGAAATTATTAGCGCTAATGGATAAGTATCAACTGTTTTATTGCTTATAACTTATAAAACACAGGCTATACTATTAACACTTTTAAGGTAAATTTTGTTAATAAGTTATCTGCATTGAATAACCAAATACATTTTCAACCATTTAGTCGGTAGTGTTTATAATTGAGCCTTTAAATATTTTATCATGCACCCTAATGCTAAAGCTCCTATACCCGCCGGGTTGATATTTGTTTCGCATATTGGTCACCGACCCGATATTGCTTGTACCGTGTTAAGTTTACCATAAATCCGAGGACACCCGTCCAATCCGACGAGACCTCTCATCCGTAACTCTGCCCACTTAGTGACATAACTACTTTCCGGAAGCCATTGTAACTAATGTAAACAAATATCGATAACGAAACAATTTTCCGTATTTCACTTTATTTCATAAAATTTGAAAACAAATAATGGTGTTATTGTCATTTTTTCTTAGAAAAACATTTATTAAACACTGCTTATTGGACTTCCTCCAGTAATTCTTCGTTTTTCATCTGTTTTGTTAAATGCGTTATTCCTAAAAATTCGTGGCCCGTACGATTGGTGTTGTTGGCGAGATGTGGATTCCTTTCTTTCATGGGAAACTCTGGAAAATAAACGAGAAAAAACACTTCATTTAAAAAAAAACTTTGGCTGACTCCAAAAAGACATATATTGAAACAGGTCTGCAAAAGCAATAATAATTGTGACAAAAGAGCGACACAGATTGCTTAAAGACAAGGTTTTGTGAAATAAAATTACTGCTCCACATTTTTTTGTGACTGAATAAAAGCAGAAGAAGAAGAAGAAGAATTAAATCTATCGTAAAACCGTCAATAGAGAATAACAAGGTTACTGTCTTGCGATATAAGTGTTATTAGTATATCAGTCGAGGCCGAAATGGGGAGCGGAAGGGCGAGGCTCTGCCGAGATTTTTTAACAATATCCTGATGATATACGATACTTAAAACTTTTTTAAAGTTTATTTTACAGTGTTTTTTGGCACCATTTTGAGAAGGGAAATACTACACATTTTTCACTGAAATTGAGAATTTCAACTTCATTAATCAAATGTTGATAACACAAATCTTTTAAGAGTCTACAGATTGATCACCAATCACCTAAATTAAATATCAGGCTTGAACGTGATTTTTCAACATAAGCAAGTAACATATATTTTTTTCTTAATCATGTTTTGGGAAAAAACTTTTTTTGTAATTAGGAATGGGACTGATGGCCGTGAATGTGCTTCATGCGGGCGGAAATTGTTAATGCATAGTCTGTTGGTTTTTTAAGCTAGTATGAAATCTTTCCAAAAATCTTGAGTAATGATTTATCTGATAAATGTTACAAAGATGACAATTTGGAGCAAGTGTTTATTAAAATAAAAGTTTTTCCACAATATTTTATACATAATTGTACTGCAATGTCTTATTAAATATTAAGAAAACTTGTCTAGTTATGAGAAAAAATTAATTTTATGCACACCATTTACTAATGATTTAGCCTATTATTTTCAGTGTTGACTTTCAAACCTAACATTGGAAGTGTTCTTCAATAAGTAATGTTTTCACTATAATAATAGAAGATTGACAGAATATATCAATAGAGTTCTTTCAAATTGTTACCTCCCCTTAGCGCTCTCTAAAATTGAAGAGCATAATAAGTCGATAACTGCATGCGAGGGGGGGCATTGTTTACTATTGTTAATATGAATAAGAGATTATAAAATTAAGAACATGTTGATTAATCATTTTTTATTTATAAATAAGTGAGTTCAGTCAAACAACGAAGAATAAAAAAACGATATGATCATTTACAAGCACATCAAGAAAGGTTATGCGCATTTTAACATTGTTCATCGCGGTATTTGCAAGATGCGAATTTCCAACGGATTTGTTTGATTTTTTATGAAATAGATGAAAAGGGAACTTTGAAAGCCATCGAACACGACAAATATATAAATATTGCAGGCTCGGTTTGATTGAGCCTGTTCATGGACAGTAATGAAAATGCAAATTACTGCCCACGCCGCCTAGCCCCGGGTTGAGCGCAACTCAATATTTATACCAATAAATAGTACAATTTCGATCCATCCCAAACGATGGTATGCATATGGCGGTGAACATGGAACCTTCAATGCGGTATTTTCAGATTAATACCATTCCATGTTCACCGGCGTATGGTCCCCAGATAAAAGAATGGGTTTGCCATAAACGAGAAAACAATGGGCGGAACTAAACAGAATAGAATTTTGTGAATTGTGTTTACTGAAAGCGAATCCGACGTGTATAATTGATTATTCGGGCGAACGTTATCGGACATTTTACCGTTTTACGGCATTTCTTGTAACGCTATAATTATTTGTGAAATGTTTCTTATGTCGCTCGTCGACGACTTGATATGCGGTTTGCGTGTTTTGTTTTTGAGATGAAATATAACGTATATAATACATAATAGGATGATTCCTGCTACAACCCGAGAAATCGTGAAATTATTTGAACCAAACAAATATTGCAGGACGGCAGGCCAGCCAAAACTATTCGAAAAAAATCCTGAAAGTTTTTTTTTTATAAAAACTATTTTGATGTTGAAGTTCGTTGTTTATACCGCTGAAGGTTTTGAAATATAATATTTTCATATCTTTTTAAAAATCAAAATGACCATGGACTATGAACGGGAGTGCAATATCCAGGTCCGCGTTTATTTTTATTACACTTAGCTGTTGTGTGCATGTATGCCCGAGGCATCGTGTCACAGAACAGGTTCTCGTTATCTCTCAATAAACAAGAAATCTGGGGGCATAGTTTCTTAATATTAATTAATGTAATTGTAAAACCCATTCTAAATTCAGTTAAATTTAGGTTTCATTAAATTATCTTATTCAATATTTTTTTAATCCGGAGATTTTGCCTGAAAATCCTAAGATCCGGAGAACCTTACCCTCCGGAGATTTCAGATAAAATCCTGAGATTTGGCAGGTCTGCGGACATTTTATCTTCTTTCTACATCATTTTCGTAGCACGTAAATATTCATGTAATGCGACTTAAACTAATGTCTAAATGACTATGGCTGACCAATTTATAAAAAAATGAAGTTTATAATAACATGAATAAGACGTAAACGACTGCATGATCGGCCATTTTAACGCTACAAAATATAGTTATAGAAATATGGGACTGAACTCACGACAATTTTAGGTATTCGAAAATATAAAGCTAGAAGTGACAATAACAGTTACTTTCAATTTGATGATTTGAGATTAATTTCACTTGAAAGTATAGAATAGAATTATGTCTCCTCAAATGTCAGATGCCAAACCAGTTTTTGCACCTCAATATGTCACCATCGTTTTCCGGGCAGAATGGGGAATGGGAATATTGTGACAATTATATAGGGACAATAAACAATAACACGGTCGTGTTCAAGGTATGATTTCTAGTCCTTAAACATAAAAATAATTAAAATCTAGGACTGATGAAATAAAATACGAATGATTACAGTAAATGTTAGTTTTAAACATATGTGGACGAAATAAAGTAAACAAAAAAAGAACGCTTAACGGGCGTTGAAAACAACGGCGATACATCGCTGAATTCATCCGTTTACCTCCAATTTAGAGAGATCATTTAACATAAAATATATTTCTTGAAGTAAACGCATTTTGTCAGAAAAAAACACAAGACGCTTTTATATGTGTCTGTGGCAAATATACAGTAACATTGTCTTTGTTTTCATATAAGACTTCCTGATTGAAAGTGGCAACCACATCTTTCATTTGTTTTACGCTTTTCACATTCGTAAATTCGTAAAGCTCGAATTTATTATGCTTCATCATAGATTTTATTATATTTTTTCATAAGCTTTTAGACGTCACCGTGATAATGTCCGTTCATTCTGTTAGCAATTACACAGTTAAATGCCCCCTCACGCGTCGGTGTAGGATAAAACCAATACTTTCGTACCTAAACGTGGTGTACGACGCATGCGCACAACAATTTGAAAGAACTCAGATTTATTATCAATAACTAAGTAATGATTCATGATTACAAATAACCTAGATTAGGGTGAACCGACTTCACTATTACAAAGTGTGATATAATAATTAATAATGACTGACACCCAAAATGTGTGTACATATTGATAACAGGAAGCTGGTTAATGAACTATGTGCGACATACCATATTGATCTGTATTATTGACTTGACTAGATCACTAGATAACAGAATATCATGTTCGATGAAAATATAAACCCATTTAAGTAAAACGAAAAACCTTTTGCTTTGTTTTATATTTAAGATAATACAAAGTTGAATTTGTGTAAGGAGACTGTGTTTTTTTCCGGTACGCGAGAACGCGGATGTGTGAATAATGCATCATTCTTGTTATTTCTCCCCCTTCCCTTTTGGGGATACATTGTTTTGCCGTGTCTGGCTGTCTGTCCGTCTGGCACACTTGGTTCCAGCTCAATAACTGAAGTACCATATGACCCACAGTCTTCACTATTCACAAAACAAGATGATCGCTCTTATTTTTGAGGTAATTTAAGTAGGTCAAAGGTCAAGGTAACAATGACCCAAAATGTAAACATTATTTAGATAGATTTTAGTGGGTTTTATGATGCATTGTCATTTGATTTGAGAAGTGTTCCCTCCTGCCTGTGTTTTCAGACATATTTATTAGTGCAATTCTACAAAGTTCCTTTAGTGCCCGCGTGTACATATCTGAAATACTGTTGAAACGGGCGTGAAAACCCCAGCAAACAAAAATAAGTCGGATAAAACAATGTTTTTTTCCATTGGTCCATGTAACTGTGATTGAAAACACAGGCCCACTACTGAGTGACTTTATATATAATATTATATTTCAAAGAGAGGCGACTTTTTATGTATTGTAATGATAAATCAAACCGACAAATATATGCTTTGGCAGGCGATTGTTGTAGCTCTTGTTTGAATGATATTCTTTGCTTTTGAATGCAAGATTTGTTTTAAAATTGCCCAAACCTCACACCAAGTACCATTTGCAATGTTCACTGTTCTAAAACAGTTTTTGAGAGGTTTTGATGGTGCAATATGTTAGTTTTTATTCTAACAATAACCAAAATGCCATAAACGATCAATTAAACATAAATACAAAAGACCAAACAATAGGTTCGAGCAAGACTGTATCATTTATTGAACATTTTACCTCAATCAATTGGAAGTTTAAAGTGATTTGTGTGTGTCAGTCATTGCGACTTTTTAAAGATTACTTAGGTATATTTTTCGGATTTTACAAAGTTAATAAATCACAAATAGAGGTCAAAACTTCAACATTTTATTACCTCGACGTTTCTGCCATAATGCCTTCTTCAGAATTGTTTGTCATAAAAGCAAATGACGTGGACGTCGGATTTAAGAACAAATACTTGATGTAAAAAAAGCCATTTATTTTAAGTCTTTCGTACAGAAAACTGATACATAATAAAATGCCCCTTTATTTAATGCGGCGGCACGAATTTATTGATTCACCTCACTATAAAAGTAACGGTGTTCTCAGTGAGAGTAGCACTCAGGCCGTTCTGAGAACTTAAATATACAACACGAGTTAATTAATATCGCCGAGATTTGTTTCGAATTTTACACGATCCTGTGAATTTTCGGAATATTATATTTTCGGAAGACTTTTTTTTTTCATTTTAAAAGCAAGGTAGCTTTATTATACATCTATTGAAAGGTTGTAACTTCAACTCTTAATTTTGAAATTTTTATTGTGGAGCTTTGAAAATTAACAGAAATATTGCCGAAAAACATTGTAAAAACATGCCGACCGGAACGAAAATCCTTCCGATAGGAAATCATGTTTTATTCCGTCGGAATTTCACGGTTCCGATCGGAATCAGTACTGTCGGCAAATTCCGATAGGAAACATTCCGACAACAATTTTTTCCGATCGGAATTTCTCAATATACATTTATTTCGATCGGAATCATTCCCAATGGAATTTGTTGCTTATTTTCCGATAGGACTCATTCCATTCGGAAATTCCACTTATGACATAATGCAGACTTCGTTCGATCAATCAGTCTTACCTGACATTCATCGTTATACATTTATTTTATTAGAATATGCAATGAAGGCCGATGAAATCGTCATCGTTCAATTTAAAAGTCCAAATAATATGATATTGAAAAAATATAATAATAATTATAAAAATTATAATAATAATAATAATAATAATAATAATAATAATAATAATAACAATAATAATAAAACAACAATAATAATAATACTATAAGTTTTTACTAAGTATTGGTTTGTCATCTATTTACCGGACCCAAAAATTCCAAGCTAAACGTACAATTTCAATTATCACATATCTTATAAATTTGTCAGACAAAAGACCTCGCATATTCTTGCCATACGTATTATATTACTAACTTGGACATTTGTATAGGATATCAACCGAGTACGAGGTGTTTCTGTGTTGGAAATACCTAGTCACGAGCTTCTTGTGACACCGAGAGCGCGAAGCGCTCTAAGTGTTTCATAAAGCTCGTGGTCAGGTATTTTCTACACAGAAACACCGATGTACGAAGTTGATATCCGACTTACACACCTTAGACACATGCAAGTACTACGATTTGAACATATGTTACCAAAGGGGAAATAACTGTTTTCTGGTGCCGTTAAAGGCGTTTCGTTCTATCGTGCATGCGCAAAGCTGTGTTTGTTGAGTGCAAAGAGATTATAATGATTCGATAATTTGTAAAGCTTTAGTTTTGCGCCTAAAATCTAAATTATTCCTGATGATGTGTTGGATAATAAAAAGAAGAAAACTCGATCAAAACAAGTAAAGAATAATTTAAACGCTCCAATCACACTAAACAAATGTTTAAATATTTATTGTTTAGTCAATAATCAATCTAGCAGATAGATCATTTCCAAAATAGTTTACATAAAGCTAATGTTTATTCATGCCCTTCAATAATGACAGTAATCTAATATGTACTCACAACGTTCATAAGATAATACAAAAGACAACAAGATTTTTAATGTGTTAATGTAGATGAAAAAGCCAATGAAATTACTAATATAAAAACAATGCTTGCTCGTTTTGATTGAGCCAATACATGGGCAGGATTTGAAATGCATTTTACTTTCCACGCCGCCTTGCCCCGGGATGAGCGCAACTCAATATTTTCACTAATAAACAGTACCTTTTTCGATATATCCCAAACGATGGTATGCATATGGCGGTGAACATGAAACCTTCAATGTGGTATTTTCAGATTAATAGCATGTTCAGCGGCGTATGGTCACCAGATAAAAGAATGGGTTGGCCCTTAACGAAAAAACAGTGGGCTGAATTGAATAATGACGGGGATCTGAGAAAATAAATTCTGCATATCACATACAACGCCAAACTAAAAAAAAACAGGAAGTATATGCTCGGGATGATTAAACAATATTTAAATCTATATTGGATTGGATAATGAAACTACCTAACTTTGAACTGGCCGAAATATTTAAACAAAAGTAATATGAGAAATACTTTATACATATAATAGTACATAAGTATCGCGCTCAACGACCTTCAAAGAACTTAAAATGATAACATCACAGATGATAAGATAATGATGTGAAAAAATACAAAGTTGTATTAATGTCTGATATCCAAGAAACATAGTTTTCAGCAAATCCGTCTAAGAAATGGAGATGTAATTGGGCAGTTGAGGAGTTTTTAGTGGATCAAACACAAAAAGCGCCAATGTAGCTATCCTCTTAAATAAAATATGTACATAAAAATGTAGTTACAAAACCAGTTTAAATAGGATGAATAGGATAGAAACCACGAACAATTTACGTAAAAAGAACACTTGGGTTACCGACTTTGAAATTTTAATGGCAAAACAATTTACCAATTGGGGTTTAAACAAGGTTCTATGTTGTGTGTGGGATAGCTGTGTTAGTTAGATGTGACCATTCCTGATAAGCATATTTCACTGTTTTTCCTATTCTTATTTTTATATAATCTTTCTTTTTTGCGTTGTAGAGTGTTTAAATCGTTCTTTGAATAGCAATCAGTACAAATCGATCCGGAGTTTTATTGATCGGTAAATCCATATCAAATAGTGAAGAATGCACATCAGGATTGTCACAACCAGAAGACACGGCCTCTCTATGCAGCAAAGATGCTGAAAAGATAAAAAAGCATCGTTTATGTAATGATCAGTTTCAAAATAGACATCAACACGATTAACGAAAATGAGAAACAATTGGCCACTTGGGATTTAACCAGGTTCTAGAGTGCACCAACTTCACACTCTCTCTTCCCAATAGGTTCTCATATGAACAGACAATTACACGTCGTCTTGGTGAAACAACCCACGCATCATCACGATAATGTGGCATGCATAAGCACAACGATATATAAAACATAAGAAGCTAATAGAAATATAAAGCAAAAGGGCAAGTACTTTAAAAGTACTTTCAATGTAAGAATGACAGTGTAAATGAATATGTCAAATTAGGGAAAAATACCACAAACTAGTAATATCAGAATACGGGGACAGTATTGATCGTGTCAGCCAATGAGAACATTCAAATGACTAAATAAAACAAAGAAAAATTGCTTTATTTTTACAAAACCGAGCGCATGGTTACCCATAACAAAATCACTTAGGAACGAGGGACTATAAATGCATGTTACCGGGTTGCGCTGGGCGGTCCTACTGACAATTACGTTTATAATTTAGTCAGACTCTAGTTGAAACGAAACAGAAATGTTAGCAGTTTCTGTATTATACTTGGTAACTTTTGGATGTCTGCTCTGTACAACAGGTGAGGCATTTTTTTTCTTATTTTTTCAGAACCATTATTAAATTGAAGTTACCTCAGCATCAAGTGACGTTTTCGTATTAAAGCAGCTATGCTGCTTTAGCCAGAGACTATAAAAGAGTGACTCTAAAAACTCACCGAAAGTCGACTAGGCTCCTAAATCCTCGAAGGGTTCAAAGCTGTGTCAGTGTTAGGTGAAGTCCAGATCTAGAGTGACGTCACTGCGGGCCCACGTGATCGTCTTCTACCAGGCTAGGAACCAGACAGTCCGGTCCAGTCCGGACTGTCAGAATCGGTCGCTACCACACTCCTCCCCATTTTATTTAAAAAGCCTCCCCCCTCCCTCCGGATTAGTTGGTACCTGGAGTGGTCACGGTCCGAGACGACCACCCAGACGGCCTCCAACTAGTTTGACCTGTCCCGTCCCCCCAGGGTGATCTTGGAGCCCCACAACCCTCTTGTTAAGACAAATAGGCAGAACCCAGCCCCCCACTGGGGCGCTCTGGATCCCCCTCAATGACCTGGTCAGTAGGAGACCCTATGGTGGGGACTCTCCTAAGACCATTATCCCTCAGTTACTAACTTGCACGGCAGCCAGTATTCCCCCGAAGGGCATTCTCCCTGGCTCTGGGGCCCTACGCGGCCGTGTTCAGACAAGTAGGCAGAACCCAGCCCCCCACTGGGGCGCTCTTGGTCCCCCTCAATGACCTGGTCAGTAGGAGACCCTATGGTGGGGACTCTCCTTAGACCATTATTTCTCATTTACTAACTCGCACGGCAGCCGGTATTCCCCCAAGGGGCATTTTCCCTGGCTCGGGGGCCCTACACTGCCGTGCTTACTAACACTTCTTATTACAAGGTGCGTTGATCCTACCCGTCATGCTTCCCGGGGGGGGGGGGGGTTCCGGGACACTGGCGGGAACGCTTTAAACCTACCCCACCCTTTAAAAAGCCTCCCCCCTCCCTTTGGGTGAGTTGGTGCCTAGGGTGGTCACGGTCTAAGACGACCCCCCAGATGACCTCCAACTGGTTTGACCTAGCCCACCCTCCCGGGTAGCCTAATGACCCCTGACTATTTGGTGTAATCTTGATGGGTAGAGCCTGGCCCCCAGAGCTAGGGCGGTCCAGGCCTCCCTCAGTGACCCAGACAGCAGGGGACCCTCAGGTAGGACTCCCCTGCAGCTGTTGTGATCCCAGAACTCCTGTGAAATGCCGGATTTCCGCACGGCCGCCAGTACTCTCCCGAGGGGTGGAGACCTTCCCCGCCCGGGAGCCATACCCGGCCGTCCGGTGTATTGTCGGCCATGTTATTACCGGGAAAGGACTCACCCGGAAATTTTATTTGACAGAAAGTTACCCATGCTTGTGTGAACCGGGGCCCGCTAACGGAAAGTGTTCCCGGCTCACTTTAGTAACCTTAATAAACGGTCTAGGAAATAATAGACGTTGGTAGAGGGCCAGGACCCATAGCTACGGCGGTCCTGACCCCCTAAGGTAACCCAAGTCGTGAGGAGCTCCAGAAGGACTCTCCTGCGACCTCAATAATGCCAATACTGCCTTAAGGTGCCTAGCTTTCATAAGGCCGTCGTGGATCCCCCGAGGCAGGAAAGCTCTTTCCTCAGGGGCCACAACCCGGCCGTCTAGTTACTACACGAAGGGGTAGCCCATTAACCGGCAAATGCTTCCCGGGAAGAGATCCACCCGAGAAACTTTGACGGGCAGCGCAGGGAGCCACATGTTCTATTCAGACAGAAATAAACCTACAACCTACCCTAGCGTCCGTGGGCTCGTGGGCGGTAAGATTTCACAGCATCTCAAGTGAATATAACAGCCCCCCGCCCACGGCCTCCTGCTCGACCCATTGTCATTTATTCCTGCCGCGAGGCCCGGGACGGGGTTGTCGCCCGTCCCGCGGCCCACCCGGGCTACCACTAACCCCCGTCCACCGATACACCCCAGGAGGCCCGGAACGAGGTCCTCCTCGCCCCGTAGCACCCCTAGGAGGTCCCTCATTTCTCCCGACGGGACCTATTGCGGCCCGCCGGAATCAAAGGGAAGACCCAGGAAATGGCGACACCCCCGGGATAACAGGACCACAGCCAACAGTTGCTCCCGGGTAGTGCAGTACCACTTCTGTTCCCAAGTAATCGCGGAACCAACCTCAGCCCCGATCGCTGTCTCACAAGCGTCGGTGTTGAGACTAAACTCTCCCCCGGATCTAGGCAACACCAGCAACAGGTGATGTTTTAAGCAATCATCCACTCTCGGCAGCGGAAACACCGTCACCGAGTTCAGTATTCGGTTGTCTATACACGGGCAAACTGTACAGTCTTTTTTCCAAATGAGCACTGGTGCAGAGGCCCATTCAGAGGTTAAGGGTTCTATTACCCTGGCCTCCAACATTTTAGTCAGGTGAGCCTCCTCCTTTTTCGCAAATCTCAACGGTGTGCGCCTCATCTGCTGTTTGATAGCGTGGGCGCCCCCCGTATCGATAGCGTGCTCCACCCCCTTAACAGTTTCCAAATCAAGGTCATGTTTCGCGAACACATCTGAGAACTCCAAATAAGGTTCGCGGTATAACCTCAACCTTTCATCCCCCAACTCTAGAAAATCCCTCTCCAGTAAGCATTGAAGGTGCTGTGGAACCTCCTTAACCTGGGACTGACCTTCCCTCAGCCCCTCAGGTTCCAGCCTTTCCCCCTTCAGCCCGCAACGTGCTAAGCTCCTCAGTGGCTCTAGCCCCCTGTCATAGACCCCTTCAGGTTCCTCAGCCGAACCTAAACATTGGCCTTTTTTCAGTACATGATAATAATCTGAGGGATTCAGTACTGCTTTTAGAACCTCTTCAGAGGCCCCAGTGAGGGTACTGGGCACCATTACCCTCAGTCCCGGCTTGGGCTCGATCATAAAAGGCTTAAATCCCCCTTTGTTTTTACAGGAAATCATTTTCACAGAATTCGAGGGAACTACCGCCCAGTTTCCCACAACCACCTTAGATACCCGGCATGCTTGGTTCGAACCCCGATCAAACTTCAATGGTACGCTCCAAACCCCAAAATTCAGGGTCTCATTTCTAGTATTTATAACTGCTCTTTCCTTGTGAATGAAGTCTATTCCCAAAAGCATGTCATCCTCTATTGGGGCGACATAGATATTTTCATTAAAATATCTGTCCCCAATTCTCAATTTCACTGGCCCTACCCTAAAACCATTCATGACCATGTCTTTCCCCGCCCCTACCAATTTGACATTTTGTAAAATTGGTGGCCGCCCCTTAATGGACCAGTATAAGCGGTCCGAGATAAGAGTTATCTCGGCCGCCGTATCCACCACTGCCTTAAATGTACGGCCATTTAGCTGCACTTCCACCGTGCAGGTGCCAACCGATGGGAGGCGTTGGATGGGTGGACCGGGTGTAGGTCCCAACCCGGATCCAACATGATCCAACGTCTCACTGCTACAAAGAAATGAGTCACGGGGACTGCCCGTGGGCTGGTCCCCGTTATTAATTCCCTTAACAATAGACCTCTCCCCCTCAACTGGGCCACACTCGCACAGGTCCCTGTCTCTCTCAGCCACCCTCTCATCTGGGTTGCTTCGAACCCCTACCTCGGACTCTAACCGGATTTGCTTTATTTTCTTTTGAGAATCAGCCTCCTCTTTGAAAGTGACCCGTCGGTCAGATGTCCCGCCGCCTTGGGGACGTCTAGGACAATCTCTTTTGAAATGCCCAGTGTCCCCACAATGAAAGCAACCTGCTGGGGACCGTCGCGGTGAGGTTGACCGTGACGAGTCCCTTGTCTCAATCCGCATTTCAGACAATGAGGCCATCATGCTTTTAACCAACTCTTTTAAAGTAGGAGAGTCCCCATCTGACTCTGGGCTCATACCCCGACCCACGTTATTGATTCGGGGTGTCACTGGGCTCTCAGACTCAGTTGAGGAACAGCTATTCCGACCCTCAGCCGGTCGGGCCATCCGTATGGCTGATCCAGAACCCTCGGGCCGGTGAGACCTCCCCATTGCCCGAGGTGAATCTGGACCAGATAATTCCCGATGCTTCATTAATCGGTGATTGTGCTGGTACCATTTAATTTTATCCAAGGCCTCTTCTACTGTGCGGGGTCGGAGGTTACACACCTGCTCATCCACAACAGCATCAGCAAGCCCTTGGCACACACTCAAAATTGCTTGAGATTCCACAAAGTTTTCCGGGAGGTGGGGAAATGCCTTCATAGCGAGTTTCACCACCCGATCCGCCCACTCCTCAAGCGGTTCCCCTTCATTTTGAACAGCATTTTGTAAACACAAATAGGATGTCTCTGGGAGATCATTGTCCCCATACCGCTTCTCCAACCGCTGGATTAGAGAAGCATAACAAATGCCAGGGTGTTTTTTCAATAATATAACCAGATGGTCTGCGGCTTTGCCGTTGACCGCCCAGCACAGCTGATCTAGGCACTGCTCATCCGTCCAAGCACTCATCCTGGCAAATTTCTCAAATTTCTGGTGGAAAACCTCCCAACTTGAACTGCCGTAAAATTGGACTGTTTTCGGTAACTGGCCTACACGTGGGAGTTGGTTTAGTTGGGCACCCCTAACGGGGAACCCCTCCCCCTCACCACCCCAGGGTACCCCGCCCCCGTGGGCCACCCTTAACGCATCCCCCCTGAACAGAGGCTGTTCAGGCCGCGACATCCCAAAACTGGGGGTATCCACCCTTCCCCAACTATTCTCTATTGTCCCATCCCTTTGAGGGCCCCCAAACTCCCAACCCCGTTCGCAAGGTGGGGCCCATCCTAACCCGGAGTAACCATCCTCCCCCGCGAATAGCATCGCCCTACTTGAATTGGCTCAATTTCTCATTAGAGATGTGTGGTTCTCCGAAGCATCTAACCGACCTGGCCTATCAATAATGTCTGTCCTACCTACCGGTGCACCCCTGCGCTCGGGGTCTACACCTACATTACTTCTGCTATTCAGCTGGTCTAACCACGTCAGGTACTGGCGTTGGTCCTCCCGGCCACTCCTAGCACTACCTATTTGCCTATCACAACCGGGCCCAACCTGAGACTGGGGTCTACACCTACTAGGGTCTACAACCCTCCCTAAGGAACCATCAGCCTTAGCCTCCCCCACCGGATTTCGAGACGTATGGGACTTTTCATAACCCTGATCCGACCCTGAACTGAATTTACCCCGGGTCAGGTCTACAGTTCCCTCACCCCAGGGTCCACCCCGATCAGGTACCGGTCTACACCTACTAGGGTCTACACCCCTCCCTAGGGAACCATCAGCCTTAGCCTCCTCCACCGGATTTCGAGACATATGGAGCTTTTCATAACTCTGATCCGCCCCTGAACTGAGTCTACCCCGGGTAGGGTCTACAGCACCCCCACCCCAGGATCCACCCCGATCAGGTACCGGTGGGCACTCATCATGTAGCCTGTACTGCCTAGGCTCCATAGAGAAGTCATTGATTGGGACGCCTTCCCTAGATTCTACTCCTACATTATCTAAAATGCCAGGCCGGGGTCTACATCCGGCAAGATCCGCCCCAGGGTCACTCCTGGCAAATGCTGGACTCTCCCTCGGTCTTGCATCACATTGCTCTACATCCATTTGATGTTGGGCTTGTGTGCCCCGGGCACCGAAACTGTTGGTTCTATCTCCTAGTCGTTCAGATCCCACCAGCTCCGCCCCTGAACGATTACCGGAAGTGGGTGGGGTATTGTTTGTTGCATAAGGGGTGCTGAACACTGAACCAGCTTTATTTGCGCTTTCAGACCACATTTTATTGTAAAAAGGCATAACCCACTGAGTTGTTATTTTGGGCTGGAGCGGGGCCGTAAGGGTACCTCTTGGCGGACTTGGAGGAGTGGGTCTATCAGCCTGGGGCTGTCCCTGATCCTCCTTGCTTTTAAATAAAGCCCTGCTGGCTGCGTTGTTCTCCGTGGGGGGGACGGGTTGGGGTCCCATCCCTCCATGGTGAAAAGACCACTTTCTGGACATGCGATAGTTCTTTTTTAAGGATTTCAACTTCGAGGGCCAAATTCGTGGCTGGGCCCCACGGATCCGAGTTAGTCGGGTCCGTGTGGTTGTCCTTGAGGTATTCTGCCTTTCCGAAGTCGAAATGGGTAATAAGTTTATCATGCCCCCGCAGTGCGTCTATGTATCGAAAGTTGTAATATTACCATGCCTCTGTCTGAACCTAATTATACCCTCTGCTCCTTTTTCCCCAATCCCCGGTATCCCCTTTAGCTCCTCCACCCCTACCAAATTAATTTTCACAAGGGTTGAGGAGCCCCCATTCTTAATAAGGGGACCAGAACCCGGCCCCACCATAGGCCGGGCACTTACAATGCATGGGGGACTGAAGGGCAAGGAGCTGCACAGGTTCCACCCAAGACCCTCTTCCTCCCAGGACCATAAATCATTTTCAGTCATGTTTGTTTAATTGTATAAAGCAAACCAGAAACCGCAAATATATACAAGATAACACACAGTAACACACAAAATAGCACTTAATTTCAAATATTCACACAAAATATTCAAAGAAATATCAACTTCAGAAATCAACCGGAAGTAGAGAAACCGGTGCCGCCACCAAATGGTGATCCCGCGAGATTTCGCCCAAGAAAATGGCGGGCCCGCGGAATCTCACCAAAATGGCGGCAAAACGAAATTTCAATTTTCCGACAGAAACTATTAAAATATGATATTTACAGAACGAATTGGCCGAACATATCAAAATAAAATAAAACGTAAAACAAAAATATTAATAACTAAAAATAGAAAACGGCCAGACGATATCGGGTCAACCACGTGATCGTGACCCGACACGTCACTTGGCGGCTTCACGGCCTATGAACCGCCAAGGCAGAGCTTTCTAGCTGAGGGCAAGGATCGTCCGGGATCGAGTCCCACCCGATCACGGACGAAATCCTAAGTACATAGACAAAACGCAACGGCCAATCCGTCCAACTTTCCCCCACTCCACCCGTCCAACGGATGGAGCAAGTTGCCGGTAAAGATGAATAGATTCCCCGCTGTGGGTACGAAAATGCTCGTCGCCAGTAAAGCAGCTATGCTGCTTTAGCCAGAGACTATAAAAGAGTGACTCTAAAAACTCACCGAAAGTCGACTAGTCTCCTAAATCCTCGAAGGGTTCAAAGCTGTGTCAGTGTTAGGTGAAGTCCAGATCTAGAGTGACGTCACTGCGGGCCCACGTGATCGTCTTCTACCAGGCTAGGAACCAGACAGTCCGGTCCAGTCCGGACTGTCAGAATCGGTCGCTACCACAGTATATTTGTCATCAGCTTAGTTTCAGTGTTCTTGTACTGTTATGTAGTTTCTATATTTATGACCGCTTCTTACAGACCAATACAACTGCTTTTAGCAAATCATCACAAACAAGCAACATGCATCCGTGAATGAAAAAAATTGGAAAAATGAATAGTTCAACTAATTTCAATATAAACTCGAAAATGATGCCAGGCCATTCTGTATCTGTTATTAGGAAATGGTGGAAGTGAGTTCATATCGAAAATAATCCAGATATGGTTTCCTTTTTGCTTACATAATATTCAAACACATGAGAAAATCTATCGTTTTGGAAAAAAGTTTATGTTTATGATTTAAAACATTGTACAAAATGCTAACGCTGTGAAGCGTGATGCCATAATGTGTTATACAACAATATAACTGTTCAAAATACACATTGTCAAATTGAAAAACCGAAGATTAGTAACGATTTGTAATTTGAATATTTAGTGAATACCAGGATGAGCATTTTTTTATTTGAGGAACATTATTTTAGCATATTCATTTATACTTTACACTTCGCTATTTTTTTTTCAACAGGGCCTTTTACAACCATAATAAATTTTTTTACGTTCATCGATAAAAAAGAAAAATATCGACGTCTATTCGACGGCAAAATGTCGTTTAATAAAACTTTGCACAAATGAATGTTATTTATATATCTTTATGTTAAAGCACGTAAGAACAATACAAAACTATATTTTAACATTCCCTTTATATTTTCATAAATTCGCAAAAACTTAACAATACAAAACATCATTTTAAATGCCTACATGTCTGTCAACAACATGGTGTGTCATTTTGAAACAACATAAGCTCATAAAACCTATTCATTTATCAAAATTTCTTGGTAATGAAGCAAAATATGATATGATGGAATTGTTACGATCATATTTTGAATTTTCTTAGAATTGCCAGAGTTTGTAACCCAATGATTTTAGGTTTGACTGGATATCAACTAACTATAACAAATCTCATTTATCTAACAAGTCGATGTAATACTATAATTGCTTAACTTTAAACGGGCACGCATCTAACTTAAACGAAAACAAATATCAAAACAGATGCGGCGGTAACTGCTTGGACAAACCCTGTGATTTCTGGCGCTACTGGATCAGGAACTTCTACTACAAAAGTTCCCGAAAATCAGCCTGCAGGTGCAACACCAGTAACTATAAATGCGACGGCTGTTGGAACTAAAACGTATGCTATTACATCACAGACAACGGCCGGGAAACTAACCATCGATGCAACCACAGGTAAATTGAACCTGGCTGCCGGAAAAACCTTTGACTACGAAATGCAAAAAACCTACAACTTGACTATAACGTAAGAACTGTTGTTCGTTTATTATATCGGAAATAATCATTTGCTTTACATGAATTCGGATTGTCAGTACTTTAAGCTTTGAATATCAGAGCTCATGATAATAATTACGAGGCTGTTGAAAAGCATTTGAGTGGCGGAAATTTAGCCCGGTTTTAAAGTGGCCCTTTTAACAGTTAGAGTATGATTTTGTGGCAAAAACAATCAACGCTCGTATTTGGGGCGCGTCGCGAGAAATGGTACCCTGGGGCAGTTGATGTTATTCCAATCAACCGACGTCATAAAGTTGAAAAGATGGCTTTAAGTACTGAGCATTTCGCAGTTAAAAAAACATTTTATTGTCAAAATGTGTAACAAAATTACTGTTATGAAAAAATAAAAGATAGTTGTAAGTTCATTTTAAATATAGTAACAACCAAAATGTCACAAAATATGACGGAAGGTACCTTTTCCCGTGGCGTGCCTCATTTGAAAGGGTTTGCAATTGAGTGTGTTCAAATGTTCAATCTGTGTTTTTTTCTTCCGGAATTGATACCATCGTGTATAACATTGAAATATTTGGTTTTGAATATGTTATATTCAATCAAACTTTTATTCATTTCACGCAATGAAGAGAAACAAAATATAATGCCCATGTCAAGATTTCATTTCGTACATATAAACATACACATGAATGAAAATCATTTTGTTAAAACACCGTTGATTCATTTGTTAAAATAAATGAACAGGCAACTATGAAAGCCACCGACTTTGACAGATATGAAAATTTTACAGACTAGATTTGATTGAGTCTGTTCATGGGCAATAAACCTGAAATGCATATTAGTGCCGGCGCCACCTAGCCCCGGGTTAAGCGCAAATATATATTTACACCAACATTACAATTTCGATCCATCCCAAATGATGTTACGCTTAGGGCGGTTAACGTGGATCGATGATTTTAAGTGACTTCACCAATAATCTGTTTTAAAGACGGCATATATCTATGCGATATGCCCACCTGTCACACACTATCCATTAATGTCTAGTTTCTTCTTCAAATTATTACTCTTACTATTTTTCATTATTTTCAGCCATTGATAATTAAATGATTGATTAAGCCAGTAGATAAGATATTAATGAAAAACAATCGGTCAAACCTGTCTTTAAAGACCATTGTAGGAAAAACTTTAAAGTAGTTTTTTTAAGATAGCCTTGTTCAAAGTATTTATTTGATCTTTAAATCAGACAGGAGAGAATAAACTAGTGTCTTCCTTCGTTTAAAATTGGCACATGTTTAACTGTTGACAAAGTATTTACGGCAGTTTACTTAAGTTGTGTTAATGCATTTTCAGCTGCGTTGATTCCAAAGATGGTAAAACCGGAACCGCCACCGTGACATTGAGTATTACCGACGTGAACGACGTATCTCCAGTCTTTGCAATTGCTCAGTACTATGCCGCTGTTTCAGATGGTGCAACTGCAGGTAATTGATTGATATTATTATAGTCACTGTAGAAGATTTTAATCCGTGTTTCTCGTATGAAATGAACTTAAGTATAACTTGTTTATTGTTTGTAGTGCAATGTCAGTTTTGAAATTGATCGTAAAATAAAATCATGCCTTTTTCCACTCTACGTTTCTGTGCGGGTTGGCTGTAATTGCTACAGCGCTCGAAACAAAGGTATCGTAATTACATGATTTATTTAATTTACATTTTAAGAATGTTAATCATAATACAGCATATAACAGCGAAGATAATATTGCTACTTCTTATTTCAATTTTCAGGTACTAACTTAACGAGCGTTTTAGCCACCGATGTTGATACTATTGGAAACATAACGTATTCAATTACTGGTATGATTAATAATTATATTATTCTGTCCGGTTTTCCTATGATTTAAATCATTACTGAGTGAAAGTTGAAACATCTAACGCTAATTCGTGTTTATTTTATTATTTTGTGTCATTCTTTATGTTATTTTCTATCACTAAACTGTGGCAATTAAGTGTAAAGAGAAAGAATGTTGACAACAATATATAATATACTCTTCCATTTATCGTATCTACCAAACGTTCACTAATATACATAAAATATCCCCACGCCATTTCAATTCAGTTTAGAGGAAATGAAATTAATTTATTTTTGACCTTACAATAGCGGGATTACATATTTTAACGAATATCTAACAGTTTTCCATCTTCCAACGTAGTTTTTATTAATTTATCTCTTGCGCGTGTCATCCTATATTGCTACATGTATACCAGTAAGTACGTAACCTTTGTTTCTCTTATTTACAGCCGGAAACACAAACACAGTTTTTGCCATCAGTTCAAGCGGCGTCATCACTGTTGCCACCGGGAAAACAATAAGCAAGGCTACTGCAGACGGCTACACGCTCACAGTGAATGCGACTGACTCTGCTACTACAGCAGCCACTACTAAGGTGTCATTGGTAGTAACTGTTGCTCAAACCTGCACCTGCAACAGCGGCACTTCCGGGATTATCTCTGGCGAGGTCGTCATGCTGGTCGTCACTATTGCCTTCTTGTTTTGGACGATTTCTAAAACGTCTCCATATTCCTGAATGCAATTCGATCTATGGACAAACCTATAATTATTTATTATTTTCTCATATCCAGAAGTTATTTTATACATTATTGCAATATTGTTTTATTAACTACTAATGTTCAAAATAAGTAATGCCGTCTCTTAACCTTTAAGTGTCATTCCAGCTGTCAAACGATAACTTTCCCATGACGTGCCACATAAAATTATGCAATTCAGTCAATCAGTACATTGGGATGGAACATGGTGAACTTGAATTTTATCTGTTAATATGTTGTACGAGCATTACGCTTCGGATAATATTTTGCCGCTTTCAAGTCCTATATAGAAGCGTATACTCCAACCAATAAGTGAAAGATGGTCTGAACAGAGTTAAGAAATCATCCTGAAATTGTAAGATAATACTCAATAATCTTCTTCCTGTTAAATGTTATTCAAGTAATGCATTAATGTCAAATATTGTTGATATTTCTTCGAAAGTGTTATTGATGCACAATTCTTGTTAATGATATTTTATCAATTGTATGAGACGGTTACAGTTAAAAAGAACCGTTGAGTTAAGCATATGTATCATTGTTTTGGGTGTGATTTTAGAGAGACAATTGTCTTATATAAATGACATAAGAAATACAAAATATAATTAATTAATTATTATTATTATTATTTAGTTTATGCGTTCATGAAAACGTCAGATTTTGTTTAATCAATTTTTAAATGAAGGAACATAAAGAATATGATCCCGTATAAGAAAATACAGTTACGTGGTAAAGCTAGACTTTTCAAATGTCAAGTCGCTCTAAAAGTACAAATTCCAGTCTTGAAACTCTACAATATGGAGATATCAGACAGTCCCAGTTAACAGAAATGACTTGACAACGGGATTAATTAAGTGACAATCGTTGACCGGAGGGATACGGTGCTTTTTAAATTGTCAATAACGTGAATTAGGGGATTTATTTATCTAAAAGTTAAAAACAAAATCAAATGTGTTTAACGTTGCATAACGTTCAACAACTGGTTTTAACTGGTTTATGGTATGTTATCACTAGTGAAAAGTCTTGAAATAGGATTTTTTATGAATATTGCATACTGCGTTGAAAGTGAACAAGTAAAAATCATTGTGTGAAAATAATCCAGGCCTATTGTCTTCTGACCGGAAAACAGCACTTAGAGGACATTTACGCTGTTTTGTACCGGTATCGAAATTTAAAATGAACTTTACGCATTTCTGTAAAACTTACTGAAAGAACTTTATGATGTCAACTATTTTTATGTGATTGTTAATTGTTTAATACAACTGTACACAATAATCTACGAGGGTTGTTCGACATGTTATGTTGTTATGTGTTTTGTACCACAGAGCAACAACGCTTTGTATATTTATGATACGCCTGAAAAGCTCTATTCCTTTGACCTCACAGATGATTGTACAAGAAAACAACAAAGACATACTGTTTCATATAATGTATATATTGTAATAAGCACTTGGGCAAAGCTCACGGTATCCGATACATAAAAACATCAAACATACGTTATACAACTTTACCATAAAACATTTATTGAGTTCAATATGTAATCTTATTATAAATGCCTATACATACTGTTTATATATACACCATATAGTTCTTCCGTACTTAAAAAATGGATATGTAAGCGTTGAATGCCCAAAGCTGAATGACCACACATAAACGAACATTACACACGACAACTTGTGCATTAAACCAGTGAACAAAACAACATTCGATTAGTACATTCAAAAGATTTTACCCAATCAAAGGAAAATATTTTCCGCCTAATTCGCGTCACTTAACTGGCGGAATATACATTTCAATACCTTTCTGACGGTATAAACACGAGCCTTCGGCTCAAGTTTCAAATTATTCGTCATTTCAATAGAGCCAGTTGTTGACCGTGTTTTAAAAGTGGTCGCGATTTTAGAATATTAAAGCAATCAGAGCTAAATACATACAAGTTTTAGCTTTCCAAAATGCTAGTCGGTCATTAGCAGATAAATTAATAGAATAAATATGTATTCGTGCATGCATTTATTTTTGGACCAATGGAAGTCAAGGATTTGTCCAGTTTTCAGTCGACCAATGTCACGTAGATTGTATCTGACAAGCCATTTGTGAATTTAGTTGAAGTTTCAAGTTTCAAGTTTTTTTTCCATTTACATTTCTCTGTATGTACAATACATAAACAAGAGAACTGATAGTGCTTGTGTTGTCTACCTAACTGTACTTGTCAAATTAATGGTATTGTTTAGTATCGACAAAAGACCGAATCCAGATACGTTATATTGCATATTTATGGGGAAGCAGACATTGGAGTCATGGGTATCCCCGGAAAGCTTTTACAAGTTAAACTCCAGTTGGATTGCGACTAGTCCAGCCGTTCTCTATAGATCCCAAGAAGAGAACGCATGGATAGATGTGGTTTTGAGAGGGAATCGGGGAATCAAAATAAATCAATTCGTATTTCTTTGAAAATGCATATATTCAATGGCAAGTTTTGAATATTGGGGCAACGGGAAATTTGTAACATAAATTAAATAGTTAAAGTTTTAATGATAAAAATACAGATGCACGTACAGAATGGTTACCAAGTCGGAATTTTAAAACAATCGTTTAATTTTTTCTTAAAATAGATGAAAAGGTCACTTTGAAAACCACTAATATTAAAAGATTGCAGGCTCGGTTTGGTTGAGTCTGTTTAAGACTTTTAAGCATTTCAAAAACATAAAAACTAAACACTTTTATGCAAATCTTTGAGAAAGAGCATTTTATATAAATGTCCCTCTGAATGAGTAATTGCGAATAAAAGGTCAAATGTAATGTTCATAACTTATAACTAATGAAGAGATGGGTAGTCATTAAACCAACTAGGTTTAAACGCTCGCTGCTCGGGTTTTAACATTCCCTAAGTGTGATCGGGAAAAGCAAAATTATGAGGTTGATTAGCTGATGACAACTAATTATGGATTGAAATGATTTTTCAACATACTTGACTACCGAAGTACTTGTCAATATTGGACACCAAAATTGAGGTAACATGTCACCATTTATCCTATAAATTGTTATTAGACAAATACAATAAACAAAATTATTATTGATGCTACCCTGGCACTCTGAACGTGTAACCATAAAGTGCAGTTATCCTCCTGTGGCCATCCTAGTCGTTAATCTCTGTCGTTTGCAGCTAATTGAGTGTATTATGATTGTCTTTTAGCGTTCCGCCGCCCTAATGACTACGCTTATAAGATAAAAATATTGCCCATGCTGATCTCCTATGTTTACTTTATACAATGGTCATGTCACATTCGCTAAACATCCGATAACTTTTGAGAAAATTCACCAAAATTGCACTTGAAATCGCAAACAAATTGCAAAATCGCTGACCTCCTGTGTTTACTTTTAACAATTGTCATCTCACATTCGCTAAACTTCGTTACTTTTGAGAATATTCACAACATTTGCACAGGAAATCTCAAAAAAACTCTTTCTTTAAAAGACAGTTTTTTGACAATTAGGCACAGTTCTGAGTGTTCGTTTCGTCCTAAATGCTTGTTTAAAACATCTTCTCTTATGTTATAAGCATCCACTTTTTCACGACCGTATGTTTGGTATTAATACCACAAGAAAGAAAAAATTAATGGTTACGCATGGATGGAAGTTTTCATCAATTTTCAAAATGAACGCATGGACAGGAGTTTTTTTGAAACTCGCTTTATTTCATCTAACATGGAATGAACTGAAATTGACATCATTAAAACAAACAAACAAACACAAGAAAATGTGCAAGTACCAGCGATTTATTGCATGTTGAAGTTCTAAAAAATTGTTGAAAAAAATGAAATATGCATATCAGGAATGGCCACATCCAGCATACACAGCCTCCCCACACAGCCAAAAAGTAGAGAGGAAAAGAGAGCATGGTATTACAATAATCAGTTTCAAAATGGACGCCACAAACAAATAACGAAAGTGAGAACCAGAAGCTCAGAATAGTAAATATAATATTTTTGAGTCCCTGTCATGCTTCTCACCCCATCCCCCACCCCCACCCAGCCCTAGGACAGTGACAAAATTTTGATGTTGAACATAAACTTTAGATTTTGGAATACAATTACAACTTGGTTGTCCTTGCTTTCTCTTTACTTTCTGACAAAAATTGTGTTAGACGAAGTAGTAGAGTTTGACAAACCTAACAATTATGGAACTGTCAAGTAAATTATTAAATGATATTTGCTAATTAATGCATTCCTTCAAAACAAAAGATATATAAATAAACTAATGTTTGTATGACATCCAATAAAAATCAAGCGCTTTCATTTCAAAGTGGCTTAAGGTTTTAATTTCAATGCCATGTGTTTTTTGGTTCATGAGCTTTTTGTTAACTTTTGTTTACAGTCAGCCTTTCCCGCCAAAGTCGATTATTCATTAGTCTCTAAGAAAACATAATCGATGTCTCGCTTTTTACGAACAAATTCAAGATAACGGAACGAATCTATTTCAGATATGGCATCATCCTGAACATTTGTTTGATTCAAATAAAGTATCAGTTCAACTTTTATGCAACTAATATTTTGCTTTAAAGGTTTGCATCACGTGACTTTCTAAAAAAAGACGCATAACATTATTTCTATACCCTGTAGAAGATACAACACACTTCTGTTTACAAAATTTAACATGTCGTTATTGATCAGCTCAATTTCTGATTTTATGTAACTGCAATGTTCAAATTTTGTTTCATCAACATTTAGAAGACTTTTCTTGCAAACAGGGGCAACGGAATAGCATTCTCAAGCTTTAGACGGGCGGCTTTGTCTAAAGTGCGGACTAGGTGGCATAGTCTAAATTATCTGTTCTGGACCGTGAGTCACTGTTAACCGGTGTTCAGGCTAAAGATCTCAAGTTTGGTCGATTATAATATGTCGGTCATGATGACCGACAAAAAGTTGGCACAAAACTGGGTTATTTTGTAAGCAGATTTTTTGAAAAGTGTATGGGTCTAGGTTATATTATGAGGCAGTCTTTAGGCAGAGAAACAAATTACTGACTATGACAGAGTCCGCCAAAGATGCAGCAAAATCTGGCCGACCTGTGACTGTAACAGACAAAACTAATGATTTGAAAGTCAGGGAAATAATTGAACGTGATGGCAGGTACGCGATTCGAGATATTGCCAAAGCTATTGGCATATCGCTATCACGATTGCATTTTGTTTTGAAACGATTTTTTGAAAGTAAGAAGTACTCTGCCATATGGACACCCCATATTTTTTAGTTTAAACTTATTTATTTATTAGCATCGATTGATCATTCACGTGTGTTGGGTAAAGATCGCGTAATCCGGCCCGAGTGAAATATGCACAAGGGTGGTAACGAGGCTCTGCATTACTTTTTCTGGCATACCGTATTTATTTCGCGCATTTTATTTTTTTTTCCTGTAAATTTTTCTTTGCACTAATGTTTTATAGTAGCCTAGTGATACTGAGAACATTCCATCGTTCATTCATAACTGCGCAAGACGTCGTGACGTAATATAAGGCGCGTGACTCATTCTACACAGGGGTCGTAGGATCGAAATTTCCTACACGGGTGAAAACACCGGATGACCTGATCTGGTATGCAAGAATAAGTAAATTCCAACATACATGTTTATCAATCACGCCCGATGACTGCTTCCTGGGTTGCAAACCAGTACTCGCGCCAATTGAGGATTGTGAGGATTGTGGAATCTGCAAACGCATCTCATCCCTGAACACGCAGTCTGCGTGTCTGGAGTCTGACGATCTACACGTAGGCCACTTTCTTCCATTATTTATTCCCAATATATTGATTGATAACTAATCAAGGGTACGAGTACATTCGCTTAGCAAATGCTCGAAATGTTTCAAAGTTTTATTTTACGACAATTAGCAAAAATTGATGACGAAACAAGGGGAAACGAAATATGTCAAACGAAACACGATTGGGGGCTGTAGTTATAAAAGGGCCATGAACATGCATATTATTTTCCTGTGCACATTGCTTTTCCGACGCTAAAAAGTGTTACAGGTTTTAACGAAATGCTATGCTAAAAATGTCGAGAAATATTATCAGAAACGACATCCTATGTCAGAAATCAGACATGTTCGTCTACTTTCTTGCTTCAACAAACATACATGCTTCTGAAGCATTTTTAAAGTTGGAAAATGTTACCGTCTTGCCACATCCAACATAAATGGCATCTAGCCCACTGCGATTATTTCCAATTCCCATAACTTTAAAAATTCTTATCTTGTCGTCGATACAAGTCCTGAAAGACCCTTGGCTCGGTGATAAGATTGGCTTAGTGGTCTACCTTCATCAGCGTACCACGATGCTTTTCAGAAATGTATTTCAAACTCCGGATTCAAATTAATAGGCAGGAAGAAATTTTTTTGACTATCCGAGCCTCATGCTTTTGAGATATCGTACAATACACAGTACACATCGAACAAATTTCGTATCAATGTTATCTGAACACCAAGCTCGTGACATGAATCATCTGTATTCATCTGTAGGCATTTTCCGCTGAATCTTTTGAATGGCCATACAAACAACATTGCAAAGCCAAGAACTACTTAATTCGTTGTGTTTTGTTTAGCTTGAACTGTAAAAATACACAGGGACTGCTATTAATATACAAAATCTTTGTTATAAGATAGCTTGAAACATATTAAACAAGTTTTAAATTTTACTGATTTCCTAAAATTCCGCCAACTTTTAATGCAACATATTTAAGAGAATATCTTTTAAATTATCATATTTGCATGCGTTTCAACTGGGTTCCTATAAATATATACTCTTAAAAAATTTTTTAAGGACCACTTTTTCATACCAATATTTTGAAACAGCACACGTATTGATAATTTATCCATTGAAGCACAGGTTAAAAGGGTACATGTAGAAAACAGTAAATCGTGCCTTACTGAATGAGTATATTATTATTTGTTTTTTTCTTTGAGTCACCCTGCGAAATTGAGAGTTTCTTACCATCCTTTAAATCAGTCGGTTTTATATTAGAAAATGCCACAGCTGGTTTGGATACAGACAGCGCTTTGCTCTGTAAAGCTAAGTGCAATACATATGAATCAAATCAATTCATGAAATATCTTAGATACTACTCACCTATAATCCAATTATTACTAATCATAACTGGTTTTGTTTCGTTCCGACTCGGGCATAGTGTACCAGGCGTCATCAGCATACCTGTCTAATGAGAGGTCACCAGTTCAAATATCTGCATACCTTTAAAAGAAAAATTGTTTTACATTTCTTTATCAACGATTCTCCTCTTCAGGGGAGGGGGGGGGACGGGGCAGACTCCTCTACACAAAGACATAATTAACAACGGCTTTATACAATACTAGTAAGGGAATATAGTGAAAGAAAAATAATATTAAAACAACATTACCAACTACCGTCAATATGTTGCTTCATATAGGCAGCATCGCTGAGTTAATACTATATTTAATATTCATGATGCTAACATTAATTAGTGGATAGTTAAATTCAATCAGTGATATTATCAGTAACGTTCTTTGAACTTTGTTAGTCTGATACGTATGTACTATGTTAATAGTATTCCAAAAATTACTTTTATTACTAATCGATATTTCGGCCAGTTTAAAGATGGGTTGTATCAACATCCCAGCCAATATATATGTGGATTTTAATCTCCCCAAGAATATACTGTCAAACTTCTATTCCGTTTAGTTCCGCCCATTGTGTTTTGGTTTAGGGCTAACCCATTCTTTTATATTGGGACCATTCGCCGCTAAATATGGAATGGTATTACACTGGAAATACCGCAATGATGTTCAATCGTTTGGGATGGATCGAAATTGTACTGTTTATTATTGTACATATTGAATTGCACTCAATCCGGGGCTAGGCGGCGTGGGCAGTAATATGCATTTCCATTAATGCACATGAACAGGCTTAATCAAACCGAGCATGCAATATGAACTAGTGTCCAAAAGAAACGCTACCAAACTTTTTATAAAATATTCGTTTTAGACCTGACCTATCTTTAAATTCTGTTTAAGCTTGAACAGGATTGATGAAATTGATTTTTTGTACATATGCATTACTCTTGAAATGTGTTCTGTAGCCGTTTGGTTTTATCGTATGCCCTTGCAAGGGGTATCGTTTCTTTTGGACACTAGTATATTCTCATATTTGTCATATTTAATAGTTTTTAAAGTTCCCGTTTAATCTATTACAATAACTGCAGAATCAAACAATCTGTCACTAACAAGACGAATATAAAACTGTCTCAGCTCGAGGAAATTCTGAGACCTGAAAGCTTGCTTTAAAAGAAAACATTATTGTTTTAAGTTCTGAATTAAATTTAATGATTTAAATCGACATTTGATCCGGTACCAAAGCAGATATTTAATAATTATAATGATAGCGGTAAAAACTATTATCCTTTGTGGTGTTGTGGAGCAGTTAAATTTGTCATCCCCTTCACCTCCGTTTTACTGTTATGAATGAAAACTATCTTTTGTGTGCTACTCTGTTTCATTTAGATGGAATTATTTACACCGAGTCTTCTATTTGCTGTCTTATACTTTAAAATTATGTGCAACATGAATAATGATTGAACTAAAAAATACCAATGACAGAAAAAAAATGAGAGATAAACATATTATGTTTTGTATTTTGTAAATCAAACATGGTTTGTCTAGAAAAACTCGTAACGATTTATATTGTCAATATAGGAAGCGTTACAACTACCCGGTATGTGTTTAATGTATGCGTAGATCTGCTAATTTTAATATGTTTCACAGATTGTCGTTCAGTTTTCACAAGTTACACGACTGTAAGCTAAATGATAAAAGACGAAATGAACGTCATTACGCATAACATTTGATGATACCGCACACAAATGCAGAACGTGTTGTTCGATAGCACTAGTAGAAAAAATCACTGACAACGTTTTGGTTTTAAATTACAGAACAAAAACATTAATTAAGTAATTTAATTGTGATTGTATTGTAAGAAAACGACTGAAAAGACTACAAAATCATTAAAACAGTAACTTGCATATACCACGGTCACGTAAATATTACTACAAAACATCACGGGATACATGTATTTCCTAGAGGCGGAAACAATCACATTAATCATTAATGAAAGAAGGACCAGAAGACCAAAAAAAAAATATATAAAAAGAAAATCATGGCGTCAGTGCAAAAGTGGTTAAACTGACAGAAGGGTCAGAGTTGGGTACACAATACATTGAGTAGGTACATGTATTAGTGTCAGTGATGTGCATGGTAGGCAGCGATGTAAATCCGCAAGAAGTGTCGTTTACTGCGCATAATGTTAGTTTGACAAACGAGATCCTACTAGTAGAACACACTTTGGCTTATGCACGGATTATTTGGACAGGCGACTTCTACGGGGAATCTAAATATACAGATTCTGTGGTAAAAATCATTGTCATACAAAATAAGTCATACATTACCTTTCTCTAATCAATTTCGAAAAGAATATCTGATCATTTTCTGACTCTGGTATTGCTTTATCGTTTGCCATTTTTTCAAGCTTTATCCACATTTGTATCAACATGTTTACTATGTGTTCCCACAACTTGACTGATCTTTCTGTTGCAAAGGCATATATAAGACCACCATTACTAACTTTTCCGTTGATTTTTGATACAGGATTCTTAAGAATATCTACTCCAGTCTTTTTTTCTATTTCTGGTACTGCATTTTTAAACAAAACATAATCAAACTCTGTGAGCATGAAGTTTACTTTATTTTTCAAGATTTCCAAAAGTACCGTATAGCGGGTTATTTCTGCGGACATAAATTTCTGCGTTTTGCCCTCAAAAGTTGATGCAAAAAATTCTGCGTTTTTTATTTCTGCGTTTTCGGTTCCCATGAAGGATAAATTTCTGCGGTTCATATTGAGTAAGGTGTTCGGAGAATATCAATTATATAGCCAACACTTAGTACAAACTGTATATAATTCAATATTTCTATTCATGGGCCAATAACTGTTACTAAATTTATCAAAAATTGCGATATTGTTTATCAATGAATAACAAATCTTAAACAACGTTTCCATTTAATTGAATGTTTGAGAAATGTTTGAGCAACTGTCACATTTATACTATGTGTATAACGATTAACGATAATTGTTCGTAATTATTTTACCCTGTCTTTATTATGAAACAGCTTATCTCGGACATGGCGACTCTTGTGATTTTAGTTTGAAAATGAGATAATATTTTGCGATTTAAACTTTTGCTGGATTTTTTTTCTGCTGGATATATTTCTGCGATTTCATCCAAAGACCGCAGAAACGCAGAAATATTGCACCCGCAGAAATAACCCGCTATACGGTACTTCTCAGCTCTTTTTACCATAATTTTTACGTAACCAACACGGCTATATTTCTGGTTTCCCGGTGGTATATTTAGCTCGATAGCTACAGCTTTGACATTTGGCCAGTCTCTTTTAAGAACTTTGACTGTTTGAATGTCTGTTGTTATCACTAAAACTGAGTTGTGAATATTCATTTCTCTAGTATTACATAACCAACTAAATAAGAATGGTATGTATCCGTCATTTATAACACTTACTAAAATAGTTTTATGCTTCGCCCCTATAGCTTTTGCCACCTCAACGACTTCATTGTATGTACTATAATGAGATACAATTGCTTCTTTGTCCTCTCGATAATTATGTTTCGATCCATTATGGGGATTTTCAAATTAAAGAATATCATTTTCTTTTAGTTTTAATTCATACTCAGTCATAACAGCACACAATTACAATGTTTACTTTTATGTTGGTTTAAATACATGGGCACTATGACCAGACAAGTAATGCCTATCACACTTGTTCTTTAAAAAATTGCATGATTTTCAGTTTTAGAAATGCCTAACCAGAAATGTTTTTTCACCACATGTAATTTGCATATAAAGTAATAAATATATTCACTACATGATGTGTTTTTTTGTTGCTTTTGAAGAAAAATGCAGTTTTCCACCAATTTTATATTATTAAAACACTTATTTATGGATTTCAATTACCCCACCCCCTTAAAATACAACATTTTCCCCCATTTTAACACATTAAAATGTTTTACAAGATATATAATTTAATAAATCAAGTTATTTTACCATATATTTCATAAAAAACATAATGTGTATTGAAAGGAATGATCAACATGAGCCTGTTTTTCACATTTCATGACAGACACAGGCTAGATCTGGTACAGGAGAACTTAATTTTGGGACCTTTTTGACATAACATGCCATCTTTTAGCCTTATTTTCTGGAATTTCTTAGTGATTATGCTCATGATTTGACATAAATCATGTAAAGAGTGTTTCATTCTGTGATATAAACCTATGTCTTGAAATATAATTCATGACTCACTGAGAAATATAACAATTTATATGAAAAATATACCATAGTTTGACTAAATTGAAGAAAATAAAATATATCAAAATAATAATAAGGCTGAAATACCCCCAAAATATGCATTTTATTGATAAAACAAACTTCAACAAGCTTATTCCAATCAAAATCCACATTACCATGACTTCTTTCAGTGAATAAAAGGACCAAATTTAAGAATTTAATCAATTTTGCATATTCAAGGGAGGTAATCACAATAATGGAAATACAGTTATCTGTTGTTTATCATGTCATTGTAGTTCATAACCTTGCTAATTTCAATGTTTTTAAACATTGCAACTGAAATACAACTTCAATTAGATTTAGTTCACTATATTTCAAGAAAGAGATAAAAATCTAAACACTAGTGGGGTGACAAATGCATTATAAAAACACTACACTCCTGCATTCTTTCAAGTTACATCATTTTAAAAGAGCTCAGAGACCACCAAAACTAAACAAAATAAAGCTGGAAGCAGTCTGTTTGTTTTAAACTATTATGAAAGATGTTTTGGGGCCAAAATGCTGCAAAATTTACAAAAATGTTGCCTCAGATATTCAATGTGACTTGTTGGGGAAAAAAATCGAAAGGCATCTTGTTGCGACAAAATATTTATCACAAAAAGTAATAAAATCATTTCGACAAAATCTTTTCATGCAAAATGCATTCCAAAATATTCGCGATGAATGCCGGAAACATTTTTACATGCAGAATCCTTGAACACATAGGAAACTATAAAACCACATGTGATGTAGACCACTATTATTTGTTTAGCACCAAAATTCCTACCCACATGATACTAATATTACTCAATGTGCATTTGTATGAAATCTTTATATAATACATGAGCCATTTTCCCTTAATTATGATACATGTTCTATTAATCTACAAGTTTTAAGCAATAAAATATGCAGAAAACCCTTACTAGTGCTCCTTCTAGTACTAATCAAGCATTGTTTACATCCAGGCTTTAGGTCAGAGACCACTAAATAGTTTCCCATAGACTTACATTATAAGATTTGGTCCTCCTGTGATTTTATTTACACGACTTGTTCCAAAACTACCCCAGATTTGCATAGTGGCACTCTTGGGAAATGCAAAAATGACCAAGAATTGGTGCCTTCACCATCTCATTCTCTCAGCATTTTAAACCGAAAGTAACCACCCCCAGAATGTAAACAAATCTTCAACCCAAAATAAGGAAAGTACCAACTTCTTTAAAGTGACACAAATCACCTTTCAAACAGTGTTTTAAATAATCATTTTTATTTTTAAGTATATAATTAAAGTCATTTTACATTTTTGAAAACAAAAAAATATTTCTATTCTCTATAGTTTTGGCCAATGAGTCTTTAAAAATAAATTAAGCCCGAATCGTCCCTAGACAAAATTGTCCAATCCGCGACAGGCTTTTCTATTTACTGTCCTATGGCCTTAATGCACTCTATCTTGACGTTTTCAAATTCTCTGTCAACATCTTCCAGTTGTGTTATCTTAAGGGACGTTGTCAGCCTATTCGTTGTTACTGTTTGGAGGGTTGTCAGCTGTTGTACTGTCACTGTTTGGATAGTTTGAAGCTCCCTGTGTATTTTTCGGGCAGAAAGGGACTCCGGCACTTGATGTTCACCGTCGCGATAAAGTGTGTACTTAACAAGTGTTATTACCATACTGAATAAAAGTAAGCATGCCAGCAATTTGTACACTGTCTTTCTTTGAAAGCAAACGCTTTGTCCGTATTTTCTCATCTACAAAAAATATATTCCATGAAATATATGCTAACCAATATAGTATGCCATACCTTGTCCTGGTCGAAACTAGTGCAACATGCAACTATTAAAAAAAAATTTGTTAAAGGTATATTTGGTCCAAATCACAAATGAATTTAATCTTCCACAAATAATTACGAGAGTATGCAGCAATATAACACTACAGTAACTAAAGCTTTTTCGGGTCAAGCATTTTCTATACCGTCAATTACATAACTGTTCGACTTCATGGTTATCTGTCTGTTTGGCATGATGTAAAGTTGATAAAATCAAGTTCTTTAGACTGGTTCGCGAAATGGGATTATTATTTGATTGTCAAATTGTTCCAAAAGCAGCCGTTTCATATTTTTCAAGATATATGGTGTATAATGTGAACAGACTAGAAATAAGCCCTAGAAATATTGTCATTTATAGACATCAGGCCAGCCTCCTGTTAAAAAAAAAATTAATAAAACACGATCAAATGCAATATGAATGGATGACAAAATATGCCTTCCTACTTTCTTAAGCCTCTTTGAAAGAGAATCAAGCTCACCTATCTCGATATCGTACACACTTGTTATAGATTTAAATGTACTTAAATTAAAGCTGCAATCTCGGCAGTACATTGATTCTGCATGAAGGACATTTACTGACTGAATTCTACTCGTCTTGCCGTCTACAAAATTGATTAATAGCATCCTTAATCCAAATGTTCTAGAAGAAAACACTTTGTTCAGGTGTGGGGAAAATGTCCCAAATGTTGCAAACTTGCTAAAATTTTAAAATAAGTTAGAAAAAAATTACTTAGCTAGATTGTAGTGAAGAAATTTTTTTTCTGGTGTTTGAACGTTGGCACTCTGAGTTCACTCAAATTATTGCCCTCATTACCAAGCATATACAAATGCAACAGAAATCACGATTGCATCACAACTCTAAAATTCATGGACAATAAACCCATATCTAAACAAAATATATATGCTAATCTACAATATGCTGTGGTGATTCGTCTAAATAATGTTCAAGGTTTTAGAAATTTGAGACAGACTCCCTTTATGTTTTCTTTTGGTTTCTAGGTCGAAACATCTTTTGTATTATCCAAAAAGCTTTGGCAGAAGACCATTACATATTGTATATGAATGTTTACGCGATATCTGTATTGTTTTTCTGAAAATTTCAAAGAGCTATTCCAGATGCAAAAGGTATTTACTCTTTGTATGTGTCTTTACTACGTGAATAAAGTACTATTGCAAATTATTTGAATACAGCTTCAGAACACTGTCTCGCTACTTTTTGGGGGCTGACAGTGAGAACGCATGTCTGGTTTGAAAAATAGATGCAGCATTTTTTTTTGCTCTTGAATCCGAAAGCAAGTAGACATGAATGGAGATTTTGTCCCGATTTGTTATGCTGAGTTTAAATTTCAGTGTTTTTCACAACAACATAAGTGTATATTGATATATAGATCAGCTTTATGTTACTTTGCTAGTTATGGATGCATATGCTTTCATCTGTAAAATTCACATTTTTTTAGCTTTCGAGTTGTGTGCTATTTACGTTAGATGCAACATATTATTCAGAAAAGTGTTTGTAATTATTACCTCATTTTATTTTGAAAACAACTCAACCTTCTAAGTGTTACTCATTCGTGGAACCAAAAGAAAATATTTGCAACCCTTAAGCTCTGCTCTCTGATACCAGAGAAATTTTTCGTTGTGTTTTTTTTTGAAGTTCACAAGGAAATTCTTAAAAAAAACGATCATTTTTTTTAATTTACGTTAATATTCCGGTTTCTCCTACATTGGTTGTGTTTATTTTTTTTTTACTTTTTTTACTTTGACAACACATTTGTAAGATTCGTGCATAGTTCAATACCAATTCATTTCAGTACACTGATTATTACTGAAATGTATCATTAATCGGTGTTTGATACCTCGATATGTTGATATTTGTTGAGATTTTGATTTTTTAAATTCTTGCCGATATTTAATCGGACAGCCTATTCATATCTAACTCGTTTCTTTACTTGCAAAATTATTTTATTTTTCAGTTGTTAAAATGTCTCTTTAATATACTCATCTTGCACAAACAGTTAAATAATTAAACGGCAAAATGTTTAATCGCATTTAAATATAAAATAACAAATTCAAAATATTTCACTCACCTTTGTAAAAGTATTTGTCTCTTTAAAGTCTTATTGAAACGATATGTTTCGCCGGGTCGTTACTGAAATTTTATTCCAATGTCTAATTTTAACCGAGTTAAACTGTATGACTATACTTGTCTCAACTTTCTGTTAAAACACATTTTTTAAGTTTTAATGTTTTTATCTCGAGTATGCACCAATAAAGAAATCATTTAAAACAAATATATTGAATAACATGTAATATATGTTTGGACTCGGTTAGGTAGAAAACCTTTTGTTTGATTTGCAGAATTACTTGCCATTACATGTGTTTTCAAAATTTAAAATAAATTCACCACAATTTCATTTATACGTACGTTGTCTCCTTGGCAATACGTGGCCCTACTCGTTCCTTAAAATTGTGGAACATCTTCGGCTTCATGTGGAGGAAATACTTGAGGTGTCTTCTTAAGACTTTCTTACTGCCCAAACAGGATTTAATATCGGACCAACCGCCGACTACTTAATCATGGGGCTCTTTGTTGCTCTCTAACAACAACGCCGCCAAATAACGTCATCTTGAAGCCCGGCTTGTGCGTGTTGTTACTTCAGCAAGGTCAATGTCGAATTACTCGGTGCCAAAGTCATTGTTGTTGATTGAGCATGCTAGATAGGTGCCCATTTATTACGTTTTTACATTGACAACGGGAGTTCAAGTTACTTCTGCCGACCATCGCCTGAGCACCATACAAATACTGTAAGATGGCCGACCAATAATCGCAAGATATCTAACTAACCTCCCCGTCACTGACCGAGCATTTTATGATGATCGGTGAAGACTGTCCGCTGTGTGGTCGATGTCCGGCCGGTAGTCGGTGCCACTCCGGTCAAAAACTGTTTCCCTCCTGAGACACTCGCCGTACGATCATCGGCTGGGTATAAACGACCTTCGTAGGAAGCCTGTCGCTGTGACAGATGACAGATGTGTAAACTGTAAAGGAATAATTGGCCGATGGGGACTGAGGCTGGGACATCGCTCACACCACCGATTACCACCGGTCTACGCCCCCCGGACAGGTAATGTGACTGAGGCATAAGGGGTTGATTGGAGTTATTTCAATAAGACAACTTGTACTTGTTTGTTGATATGAGAACCTGATGGGGCAAGCGTGAGGTTTGTGCACCATATAACCTGGTTTAAACCTTCAGTAGCATATTGTTTTGCCACTGATCGTTCCAATGCGGTAACCCCAAGGGTTCTCTTTTTCATTTATTTTTATGCTGTCTTATTTTGATTTAATATTGTTATAAACATATGTTCTCTTTCACTTCCTCTTTCGCTGCGTATGGAAACTGTGTTTTCTGACTGTGGCTTTTCCTGCTATGCATACATCACTTTTATCAAAGCAGTATTAAAACAGATCAGTATCAAAGGCAGCACAAAACATTCCCATTTGTATGTCTGTTATATAGGTACCTTATTTTACTTAGTAAAACCAAGTAATACAAAAAGGAAGGCGACTCAGTAAGGTCTTTACAAATGCATTATATATAATTGTCAGAACCATCTGTTAAAATCAAAAAGGTTTTATTTTCTCGTTCCTCTAACACGACAAATAGGAAGATAAGTATTGCTCGGTTTGAGCAAGCCTTTTATGAGCAGTGATGCCCACGCCGCCTAGCGGATTCCTTTGTGCATTGTTCAAGCGTCTTAAAAATGTCGAAATGTTAAGTTTAGCCTATCATTAAACCAAGTGGTAAAGTTTCTGTATGCATTTATGCTACGAAATATGTTTGTGTCTAGTTTAAAATGCTATAAATACTCTTTGATCGAATAAAACAATTCTTAAAATTGAAAAGATACATCCATATAGTGATGCCCCGAATTTCAACGTTGATAAAACTATTTTTAATCTTAATGGTGTTTCGAATATTATGACAATGTTGGCCAAAACGTGTTTAATAGTGTCCTGTTTGTCAAACATGTAACAATATGAATATAAATAGATCTTAGATATAAGTAGGTCAATTTAAATAAAAAAATAGTTTGTCAGCCTTTTCCCGAATATATTCACATCAATAAACAGTACAATTTTGATCCGCCCAAACGATGCTATGAATATTGCGGGGAACATGGAACCTGCAATGCGGTATTTGCAGATTAATAACATTTAATTTTTATTGGCGTATGGTCCCCAGATAAAAGAAGGGGTTTGTCCTGAACGAGAAAACAATGGGTGAAACTAAACAAAATAGAATTTTGACATGGGATATGAGAATATAAATCCCGCATATAACAGAGAACGCCAATGGCAAAACTTAAAAAGCAGGAAGTATATCCTTGGGGTGATTGAACAATATCCCATCTATAAACTGGCCGAAATATTCGAGCAAAAGAAATGTTAGAAGTACTATTGGCATTCAAAGGATGTTAAAAGTGTGTCTGTGCTAATTTTTAACATGTTATGGGAGGGATTAAATTGTCCAGATTTATGCAGATTATAAGACTTACTGACCATTTTTGATATAAAATGCAAAACTTCAAGATTTGTTATCCCTTCTTAAATTCAGATATCAACGGATTAGAGCAGAATCCACTTCACTTTAAAAGTCAGCTGATATTTCTTTCCAAAGGTTAATCAAAACTTGCGAAAATGAAAATTACTTCAATGAACGTAATCTTTGCATTACAGAAAGACTTTTAAAACAAGGTTATCGGTATCACAAAATAAGGAAAACCTTTTGCAAGTTTTATCGCCGATATCCAGATCTAATTCATAAATACAGGTGCAGTTTAAAATCACTATTGCAACAAGGTATTTCACAGCCAGTTTTTTATGGAGATTTAATTTATAAACTTAAGAAGATAAAAGGCGATGTTAATTTCTCCCGGTTATTCGTAAAAACCATCTGTAAATTTAAAAAGAAAGGTTACCAACATGATATTTTACAGCGCTCTGCAGGCCTGGTGATTAACCCATCTACAGTTGATCATTATGCTTACCTCTTTGGTTGCACGACGGTGGCAGGGGTTTAAGAGTTTATGAAAGTTTTTTTGGGAAATCTTTTCTAAAAAGAACCTAGAAGCTCGATTTGTTTCTTTTATCCCTGTCATCGTGTTCTTGCTGATTTTACTCCAGGTGCTCTGGTCTCTGTAAGATCATTGAGTACCCACCCTTTGGCTTTGCAATGCTATTAAATTCTTATGTTTATATGTTTGTATGCTTTTGCATGCAACATTGTTGAGCTGATGGGTGGGTTGGAGTTATTTCACCAAGACAATTTGTACTTGTTTTGTGATACGAGAACCTGTTGGGGCAAGTGTGAGGTTGGTGCACCCTAGAACCTGGTTTAAACCCCCAGTGGCAATTTGTTTTGCCACTGACCGTTCCAAGGCGGTAACCCCTCCGGTTCTCACTTCCGTTATTTGTTTGTGGCGTCCAGTTTGAAACTGATTTTTGTAATACCATGCTCTCTTTTCCTCTCTACTTTTTGGCTGTGGGGAGGCTGTGTATGCTGGATGTGGCCATTCCTGATATGCATATTTCATTTTTTTACAAATATCTTGTTTAAGATTCAGTATACAGACTGAGTGACGCCTAGATAAGTGAACATTTCAAAAGTCACAATAGCTGGTCATCATACTATAGTGCATCATCTTCTATATTTATTTATTATCTTTCATAACACTATAACACTTGTTTTCTCAGTATTAACTGAAATATCCCAATAATTTCAATAGTTGTAAAAAGTTTGTACCATTCTTTCAAATAGGAAAACAAAGAACAGAATCGTCTGCGAAAAAGTAAACAAAACCTAATTTGAATTTCCATATCATTGACGATTAAAATAAATAGTATAAAGGCGAGAGTGTTTCCCCTTGTTTACACTTCCATATGTTTCGAAATTTCAGTTCAAGCGCCATTTATCTTAACACAACATTCAACATTTTCGTACATTTTTAAACATTCTATTATAGTAAGCATTTTTGGTTGATATAGAAACGGTTTAAAAGTAAATCTAGAAAAAGTGTTAATATAAGGTGAACACTTCATGCATGTAATCTACTGCTTAACCACGTTCCCAGCAATGTCTATCTGGATGGGTTTATCGGGGAGTTGATTATACTGTAAGGTCCACTTTTGTAATAATGGGTTCGAAGGTTTTGTATTTCCCGGTGCATAATGTAGCCCTTTCTCTGCCCAGTGTTTTGTTATGCCTTCCTCATCTGAAAATATAACGGTAAACGCTCAGTTTACGAACTGCTATAAGTTCGGAGTTATATGTCTGGACGCTGTCGATTCCCAGTGTGGAACGTCTAAGCGATAATTGTAGTGTGGTTCGTTTACTTTCGAACTTCATACAGCTTCACTTGCTGTTCCTAAAAGGATGCTTATTTACAGATCATCGTAAACAAAGTTTCTGTATCATGTGTGTATTCCCACTTTTAATGTTGCTGATGTTTCGTTAATTTTTATGATAAAAAATTGGTTTATTGGCAGTAATGACAGTTATGTGTTACGTTAAGCAAATGATTTTTAAAGCAATATACAATATGAAACATAAATATGAAATGTTAATTAATAAACATTTTGCATTTAAATGATCATGATATATATCTTATTTCAAGCCTGTGGATACAATCAAAAACAATAAGTAAAAGAAGCGAGCATGACGGGCTAACGAGTTGAAATCTGAATTAAGAAGATTTCTGAATGATTTTTTCTCGTTAAATTACTGCAATTACCTGTGGTCAGGAAAAAGAGATGATAATTATTCTCTACATATACTCTAGGGCCGATGTACTGTTTTAATGATTTTTGTTTCCGATAATAAAATATAATAACCTCGGAGACATGTAGGGCGCAGCTTTTGATAAAAACAAACCTCTTTTACTTGTATATTTTAGCTTGATTATTCAATAAAACAATTGTCTATATATAATTTGTACATATCTCATTTTAACACAAAACAGGAACACGCGCACGCTCTCACGTACAAACGGACACGCAATCCACACACATCTACAGGCATAATTATGTAAGTTTTACGTATAGTCATTTGTCTTTCAAAGTATTACAGCATGAAAATGGCAGTTATCAAATGAATGTAATCGGCAACGTTTCCTTCATTTTTTAAAAACGATATTCGACCTAATACGCAACCAGGTCTCTTAACTCGAAATTCGTTTTCGTGTATGTACAGGTGACGACTTGACAAGTTACCTACTTGTGGCTACATTACTTCTTATAAAAAAATCTCCGCTTTTTGCACCAAGATGAATAGTTTACCTATATTTTGCAAGCTGGATATTCCCTAATGTGTACAAAAAGTAACTGCTAGAAAGTTAAAACACTTAACAGTGCACATGTCACAAGATACATAAAGGTTGATTCCTTGTCTATTATCTTGGAAATTGTTCTATATTTGTTTCGTCAATTATTCAAACTTTCTACAAATCATAGTGACATGATAATTGATTTATGTCAACATTTGGACACTTGCTATTAAGGCCAAAGTTGTGGCCTTGAAAAGTTAGACATTCGTTGCATTTTGTTCTTGAATTACTATATTTTTTGTTATTGGTTACTATTTCTTCATTTTATTATTTATTTTTTAGTGTACAGATTTTGGCACAGACAGTTTTTCCACGGCGTCGTTTAGAATACATTTATTTTTTACCCATGAATGTGTTAGCATAGTGCAGCGTTAATCAGCAAAATTGATACAACGCGTCAGATAAGTAATTCCGCATTGGACAAATCCGTTTTCCAATTCTTTATTTTTCCCGTGATCTATGCCACGTCATATACTACGTCACACTGTGTTGTCGTAATTTTCCGCCACATAAGAAACTACAAAATAGGAAATTTCCGTCTCAGTTATATACAATCATAACTATTGTTACTTTTACTTTTATGTAAACCACGTTCTATGCTAAAATTTTGTTTGTGTAGTTTATTTAAATTTGTTTTGAGCGAGAAGGGTAAATAATAAAATGAAAGTTATGACAGTATGCAATCTGTAGGTTCGTATTATAATTCACGTTGCGTATGTAAACCAGATAAAGCTCGACATTCGGTCTCGCGTGATATTGTTTACACAACTCGAATAATAAAAACCAGAATGCATACTGTTAGAATATTCCATATGTATCTGGTGAATTCGAATTCTCTTTTGACAATGTACTGTCATGTTTAATGTGTATCTTGACAAACTATGCTACCGGGGAAATATGTATTTTCTGAATACATTGTTTTAGTTCAAACAAATCTTATTAGTAGTATAGTCTCCCCCCTAATTTCCGCATCCGGAGGAGTAGGATATACTTGGGTGCACTTCAGCACGAAATAGGTCAACGAACTTCTAAGTTCATTAGCAAAATATCTTTGATGAATGGAATATGTCATGTCAACCTAATATCTTTTATAAAAAGAGTTTTAGTGTTACCTATTACGAATGTCAAAGGACTGGCGCTGACTTATTAACTAATGACTCGTTTTTCGTAAGACAAAAAATATAAGTTATAAATATTTCAATAAGTGGCACCTGTGTGTATTTATTATGTCATTAGCATAATATCTTTGATGAATGGAATATTTCATGTCAACAAACTATTATTGAGATTGGCGGGATTGAGGGAGCCTTCTGAGGGATTGAGGAGGCCCCTCAAACTGATAGTGCAGACACTCGGAGAGATTGAGGCGGCCCCTTAAACTGATAGTGCAGGCCCTCTGAGGGATTGAGCAGGCCTCTCACAATGATTAAGCCCTCTGAGGGATTGAGGAGGCCCCTCACAGTGATAAAGCAGGCCCTCGAAGGAATTGAGGAGGCCCCTCAGAGTGAAAATGTAGGCTCTCGGAGGGATTAAGGAGGCCCCTCAGAGTAATTAAGCAGGCCCTCTGAGGGATTGAGGAGGCCCCTCGAACTGATAGTGCAGGCCCTTAGAGGGATTGAGCAGGTCGCTCACAGTGATAAAGCAGGCCCTCGAAGGGATTCACGAGGCCCCTCAGAGTGATAGAGCAAGCCCCGGTAGGGATTGCGGAGGCCACTCAAAGTGATAGTTCAGACCCTCAGGAGGCTCCTCAGAGTGAAAATGTTGGCCCTCGGATGGATTGAGGAGGCCCCTCAGAGTGAAAATGTAGGCCCTCGGGGGGATTGAGGAGGCCACTTAACAGATTGCGAGGGACCCTGAGGGGGAACTGACGAATGCCCGGGAGCGATTTTAAAAGCTACGGATATGGCGGATGAGGCCAGGCTTCTCCTCTATAAATACAGATTTACGAGGAATCGCTTATTCGCGGATAAGGCGGCGAAATGTTCACATGTCAATTTTGTGCGAAAACATTTACTAGACGGGATAACATGTTGCGACATAAGAAAATATGCACACCGGAGTTGAATCGGACAGTGAGAATCATTCGGATACAACGGAGGACGAAGGCGAAATGGAGTCGGACAAAGAAAGCGATTTGGAGACTAAAACCGACTCCTCAAATGAGGAGTATGAAGACCCATGGGATCGAGTTATTGATGTCACTTTTCATAAGCGGCAGGAGGAGTTTGAAGAAAAAGTGCAAAGTTTCATGGAATCTAATGGTGTGACGGAAGACGTTGCTAGGAGACTTGTTTATCGCGAAATGAAAGGAACATACAGAAAGACAATGGGAAGTGTTTTTAGTAATATGGTAATGTGGGTCAATGCCCTTCTGAAAGATTCTACTTATAAAGCAATTAAGAAAACGGCATCTGACCTAAAAATGATTGATGACTACGACAGCGAAGAGGCTTGGAAGTACGCGATCAGCAGCAGGAAATACTTGTTTGAAAAGATCCTGAACAGATACGATCCACCGGAAATGACGAAACCATTATCCGTCAGACAGAGGGGACAAGGTGGAGATATGCTGACGGTCCTGTGCAACGGGTCGAGCGATGGGTAAACAGCGAGCTACAGAGAATCCGAGACAAGCCTGCAATTAGCATTATTGGAACACATTATTAAAAAATAAAATAACTGACATTAGAAATATTCCAAGATTGACAATTATGGATGCTTCTTACTATCTTTCACAAGATGTTACCATATGTGTAGATATACTAACAGAATAAATTTAGCTTTGAACAATTTATCGAGCGTCTATTTTCTCAATTACATTAAAATTAAATAATTGTTCATTCCATCATATTGCAGTGACACTAGAGGATGATCCTCCCCTTAATCTGCTCTGCCCGAGGAGGAACTCCGAGGTAGTTCAGGAGGAACTCCTTCATGTAAACGCTAGAAATTGCGCCGAGGGCTTGCTCTATCACTCTGAGGGGCCTCGTGAATCCCTTCGAGGGCCTGCTTTATCACTGTGAGAGGCCTCCTAAATCCCTCAGAGGGCCTGCTTAATCACTCTGAGGGGCCTCCTCAATCCCTCCGAGGGCCTACATTTTCATTCTGAGGGGCCTCCTCAATTCATCCGAGGGGCAACATTTTCACTCTGAGGAGCCTCCTCAATCCCTCCGAGGGTCTGAACTATCACTTTGAGTGGCCTCCGCAATCCCTACCGGGGCTTGCTCTATCACCCAGAGGGGCCTCGTGAATCCCTTCGAGGGCCTGCTTTATAACTGTGAGCGACCTGCTCAATCCCTCTTAGGGCCTGCACTATCAGTTCGAGGGGCCTCCTCAATCCCTCAGAGGGCCTGCTTAATTACTCTGAGGGGCCTCCTTAATCCCTCCGAGAGCCTACATTTTCACTCTGAGGGGCCTCCTCAATTCCTTCGAGGGCCTGCTTTATCACTGTGAGGGGCCTCCTCAATCCCTCAGAGGGCTTAATCATTGTGAGAGGCCTGCTCAATCCCTCAGAGGGCCTGCACTTTCAGTTAAAGGGGCCGCCTCAATCTCTCCGAGTGTCTGCACTATCAGTTTGAGGGGCCTCCTCAATCCCTCAGAAGGCTCCCTCAATCCCGCCAATCTCAATAATAGTTTTGTTGACATGACATATTCCATTCATCAAAGATACACTACTCAAAAGTTCTAAACCGCCACTTTTTGTCCGTAATTTTTTATTAGAAAGACATTGATTTCACTCTTTATTTATAATCATATGCTAACAACAGTCTCCAACTTAAGCTTTAATCTTGTAATAACTGACCTTGGAACAGTTTGGCGAGAGTTATCCTTAATTTTGCTAAAAATGCATTTATTGCATAAAAAGGTCAAGCAAACAGAAATTTGCTCTTAAAATTCCTTGTTTTATTTTAATAGGACCCCTAATTAGTAAGAAAAACAGAAAACATGATTAATCAACAGCACATTTGTTTAAATAAACCCCTTTCAAAGTATCCAATTTTAAAATTACCTCCCTTTCAATTAAAGACTGTTCTTATTTTGACCCTACGGTGTAAGTAAATGGTATTGGATTCATTTGAGAAAACAATCAATAAAGATTAAAAAGACATTAAATAATTGGTTTTAAGACAAAGCAGTTCTTTCCACAACCTCTCTTGACGTAGGGAAGAAACGAAACTAGCATACATTGTAAACATATACAATTAATGACCAATTAGAACTTTGGTTGAGTGTATTATGCTAATGACATAATAAATACAAACAGGTGCCACTTATTGAAATATTTATAACATATATTTTTTGTCTTACGAAAAACGAGTCGTTAATTATTAAGTCAGCGCTAGTCCTTTGACATTCGTAATAGGTAACACTATAACTCTTTTTATAAAAGATATTAGGTTGACATGACATATTCCATTCATCAAAGATATTATGCTAATGAACTTAGAAGTTCGTTGACCTATTTCGTGCTGAAGTAATATATCCTACTCCTCCGGATGCGGAAATTAGGGGGGAGACTATACTACTCTTATTGTTTATTGTACCATACAAAATTATATCAAATAGATAAACAAATAGTATATTCACATACACGGGTAAGGCCACCTACATGTGCTTAAACCAACATCAGCGGACGACATTTCCCATTCATGTCTGACACAGAAAGATATAAAACTTACTTACTTGGAAAGTAACAGTACAAAGTATTTTCCTGATTCTTCCAAGGATAATAAACATGCCAAATTTCCCACATTTCGTCAGGTTTTCCTTGTTTTTCGTGTGTTTTGAACCATTCCGTATCAAGGTGATTCGGTACGTATGGTTGAAAATTATGATCTTGCTTGATTTGCTGCAACCATTTAATGAAGTTTGACCAGTTTTCTGCCTTAGGTGAAAATCCCCATGTCCCCAATACAGGGAACAAATAAACAAGATTCCCATTCGGAACTTCAACTTTCCCGCTGATCTCAGGAAAAGCAAATTTCTGTTGGCGTCCGTGTAAGGAAAATCCATTTATATGCTTCTCTGACTTATACTTTGTGTGAACCATCCGAAGATAAGTATAAAAATGTGGCGATGCCACAATGTCGTCTTCAAAAATAACAACAATTTCGGAACATTGAAGATCAGGTTTGTAGCTAGCTAACCACTGGCCGTAGAGGCCCATATGAAATGTTCGTATTCACACCTCATGATCTCCATGTTGGAAATTAAACATCACTGCATCCAGTATAGTGTTATAATGCAAACTTTTGTCTTTAGAATCCAAATTTCAAGCTTAACTTTATCACTTCCATAATAAGCTATATTTAGTGAAGCCAAAAGGCGTACCAATGAATTTTCTCGATTATACGTTAAAATGATGATCCTCAACGAATAATAGCATCTGTCCATTGCAGTTGATTGGTAAGCGCCTGAAAATATACGGTATATTGATTAAAGCAAATTTCAAATTAGAAGAGTAGATATGGAAATAAAAAGTAACCATCCGGTCAATGATATAGTGCAAGCTCTGAAAGATTTTTTTTGCCAAAAATTCAATCTTTTTATTTAATACGCACGAAATATTATAACCCGTGCGACAGTGTTGCGTTGGTTTATATAATGTCATGAAACGTTGATATTCTTAGGTTAACCTCGACCGATCAAATAAAATTCACGATATAATACAAACATAATAAATTTGATTTAATCAATCTGTGACAATATCTAACTTGATATATCAAAGGTTCAAATGTAAATTGTGATAACTTGCATTTTGAGAAAAAAATCATAAACTTTTGTAATACTTGTATTTTCAAAATATACACATACCATTTTTGATGTTTCTTTATTTTTGACGAGATTAGTGATTGTAGATTTTTCTTCACAGTGTATGATTTGTAAACATAAATTAGTGTTTGTTTGAAAATTATAGACTAAAATTTTCCATTTGACAGAGGAATAAGTTCCTTAGTAAACTTAAGACTTGACTAAACACAATTTTGAAAAGGTGAAATCTGCACTTAACATCTTGTAGTTTTGCAATTCGCTGTATCCATTCTGATAAGGATACCTAAATGTCGTTGTTTTCTTCTTAGTTGTTTAGTTTAACGTTATTTGTTAGCTGTTCTTGCAGATTAAATTGTAATGGATTCGAACAATAATGAGTATGTGCAGAAGAATGTAGTAAAGAATGTAGTAATTAAAAAGAACGTAGTAATTATATTTAATACAGTAACTGTTATTAAAAAAGGTGTCAAATTTGAGATCGTTCTCACAGAAAAATGTGTTATAATTAATGTAACTGACTGACTGACGCTATTATAACATCCAATTTGATAAGACTTTAGTGTACTGATCTTGAATTGAGAAACTTGCCGTTGACGTATTTTCTTATTTACAGATCGGCGTTTTATATGAATACTTGTTCCTTATTGTCCCCTTTTCAACGTTAAGGCGTTAATATATCGAAATCTCTAATACGGCAAAATACAGTTAAATGAAACTTTGCACAAATTAATATTAGTAGTCTATGTTGAATTTACATACGCTAGAAAGTTAGAACTTTAAAGAAAAATAGTTAGATCTAAAAGTACCTAAAATCTACTTGCAATCAAACACAAAAGCGAGGCAACAACTAATTAATTTTAGATTAAATAAAAACATACATAAGTATCGTGCTTAACAACCTTCAAAGGACGTAAGTGAAAGTTCAGCACTGATGGAATATACATGGAGAAATTTTTTAGCCACCATAAGACACAAAAACGTAACTGTGATATTAAAACAGATAATATGGTATTTTGAACGTATTGAAAGCTAACATTACACGACAAACATGAACATAGTGCAAGCACGGTATGGTTGAACCTGTTAATGGGCAATAATTGAAATGCATATACTACCCATGTTCATAGCCCTTGGCTGAACGCAACTCAATATATACACCAGTAATCAGTATAAGTTTGATCCACCTCAAACAATGGTATTGATATGGCTGGTCTTATACTTAACATGATTCATGAACCAATAATATGGAATCTATAGTAACCCTTAGAGTCTGGGCACTATCCTGAGGTTTTTACTATCTTCAGTCCAGTACTTATCCCTTTTCAAACTCGTAACACAATCTTCTTGTTAGAATGATGTTCTGCTTTGTTGTTCTTTACTAGGATTTCAACCCTATTATCTTGAATACCTCTAGCTACATGTAGGGTTTTAAAACTTTTAAAATGGATAGCTGTATCCTTTTGACAGGTTCGGAGTCATTTGCAAGGGTAGTGTTAGCATACGGAATGGAATGCAAACTACAGGACAGGTACTTGAATGTCCTCCAATATATATGTGGTTATATACCTAAAGCTACCATAGCACTATTGCAAATTCCTTTGGTTGGAATTTTCCTATTATCAGGGCATATTAACATGAATTTTCTTTGAATTGTCTTTGTTCTAATCTATGGTCATGCAGTAAGTACACTAAGGAATGTGAATAAAGCACTCGTGTTTTTCACATAAACACAGGTAAGATCAAAATGTTTAAATAAATTTACAGAATGATCTATAATAACAACTCGTTTCTTGAACAGCTAATAAAGCACAAGTAGGCCAAACTTCCACAAATACCATGAGAAAGCACACATTGCTATGGTGGTTTAATTAGGCAACTAAAGGTCCATAACTTCACAGTCACTGAGGCAATCGTGCTTGTTACAGAACATACCTGAGTTCTCGTTGTGCCTGTTAACAGTCGAATCATGTTAGGTGATAGTTAATATAGGTCTTGCTAGGTATAGATGTTTTCAATTATTTCCAGTTAAAGAGCACATGAAAAAAGGCAGCGGACATTGTTTCTTCGATCAAAAATGCAATTTATCTAAAAAAAATTGCTAAGATCTGGAAAGATGTTTATCTTAGCAGGTATATGCTAACTACGGCTTTCTGAAATAATTCAGTGTGAACTGGACAAAGGCTTACAACTTTAGACTGGACACTGTCACTTTGGTAAAGACATACATCTCCTATAAGAGAATAATTAAGTTTGTTATAAGAAATTTTTCTGGTTACTCACTTGTGTGAACCTATAAACATTCTTAGTGGGTTTGTCGAATTTTGAATAAATGAATTTAAATAGATGCAAGAGAACTTTGAAACCCTCCGAACACGACAAATATGAAAATATTGAAAGTTAGGTTTGAGCAAGCCTGTATATGGCAATTGTTGAAATGCATATTATTCCCCGCCAAACCTTTCCCCGAGTTGTGCGCAATATTTATACCGACAAACAGTTTAATATCTTATCAGTTACAAATCATGAAATGCATACGTCAGTGAACATAAATTATTTAAAGCGGTATTTTCGGAATAATACCATTCCACGACAGAAGGAAAAACATAACAAGCAGAAGCATATCCAAAGGGTGAATTAACAGTATCTAATCAATACTGACTAGGATATTGAAACAACACATCTTAATACTGTCTGAAATATTAAAACGGAAATAATACGAATGTGGATAATTTGATGAAAAAAATAGTAAGTGATATCTATGCCTAGACTGGGAATAGAACCCTTACAGCGGTAGCGTTCAGCCACATGACACTTAGCACGTACAATGAACAGCCTTAACTCTATACTTACTGGAAGAATCTGACTGGTAATTAAATATATTATGGCCATAAACATTCAGACAAAATTTTGCTAATTCTAAATAAATATGATAATTATTTATAAGAAAGAGTGTAACTTTTGCACACGCTGCCCGCAACTGGCGATTCCGTGATACATGTATGTCGCGTGATCAAACATCGTATATAATATGACTTGCTCGCACGTAAATATAAGGGACTCAATTATAGTTTAATGAACTGACCAGGATGGTTATTGGTTCTTAAACTGCTTTTGTGGAGACTTCCTGCCATAATCTCTTCCACTAAAAATAAAGAACACCAGCCAAATAACTTTCCAGCAAGAAAATGGAACTGTGCTTACTATTTTGTTTAATTAGAGCAAGGGGAATAACTCACGTTTTTCACACTTATATCAAATTTCGTTAGTCTGAAATCTAATTTGCACTATACAACTATTTTTACAAAGTTTAAAGGGGGAAGAAAATAAAAAAATATAAGTTTGATATATGTCATATTATTAAGTTTGACAGCTTGTATATTAAATTTTGTATTCTTTAGCATTGAGTTATCTTCCTGTATTATCCGAGGATTCTCAATAAAATGTTATTTGTACTCCAGTCTTATCAGTCTGTCCTTTATAATAGGCTACAATTTGGTACTAAAATAAAAGGTATAATTATCTTTCCGGCTCATTCGTAATCCTCTCTACAAGTGAAGTAAAATCTTACGTGATGATTTAAGCGCTTTCAGTATATATTGAAATAGCACACGTGTATTCACGTGCCGTTTCACAGACGCCATCATTAGAAATAAGCAATCTCGAACCTGATAAAACACAATGCTTAGTGAATTTAAAACTTACATGATGTCGTTGAACAAAAACCCTTTAATGTGCTAGTAAAAATCCGTAGGTGAGCTGAAAAGTGTGTGAAAAGTGACTGTTAAATGCAATTCCTGTGGAATGAAATAATAACAGTAATTTTATGAAGTAAGGGAGCCGTTTTGTTGCACATACATAAATTCTTTAACAGTATTTATACAATAAATAAGAACTATCTTTTCAAAAGATAAACGGCGTTGATGGAAATATTTTTATATATAAGAAAAAAAGAAATATAGAGCGGCGAAGCAGACACCGTTTAGTAATTTTTTTCTTCCTATAGCTGTTGACGAACTATCCCCGCCTTCTTAGTATGGCTAAACGATTAAAATAAAATGAAATGTGCATATCAGGAATGGCCACATCCAGCATACACAGCCTCCCCACACAGCCACAAAGTAGAGAGGAAAAGAAAGAATGGTATTACAATAATCAGTTTCAAAATGGACGCCACAAACAAATAAAGAAAGTGAAAACCGGAGGGGTTACCGCCTTGGAACGGTCAGTGGCAAAACAAATTGCCACTGGGGGTTTAAAACGACAGGGTTCTGGAAACACGGTGACCATAAATTCATTGACAGTGTCTGTCCAAAAAGTTGAAGCGGTTGCTCAAGTTTCGTCTGGTGATCATATGTCGATTAAAGAAGCAATGTCTTACATTAAGTCTTGATCTACATGTAATAAAAAGCCATATTCCAATAATGAGAAATCCTTCTTCTATACACTTGTTATAATGAACGGGCAACAACGAATGAGCTTGTTAACATTCAATATGAGAACTCTTTAGAATATTTTAAGCAATATTAAACGGACCATCATTTAATTTTATATCACAGACAAGACATTAAAAAAGGGACTCAAACCGAACCCATATTCTGAATCCTTATGTATCGAAATCAAATTAAAGAAATATGTACTTACCGCTGCATTCTTTCAAACACATTTCGGTAGAATTTGATGCTCTAATAACATTTTGATGTGTCTCAAAAAATTGTTTGCACTTGTTGTCTTTCTTAATGCTTTGATAAGAAGCTTGTGATGTATTTAAATAATATTCCAAATCAATTTGAACTTTATCCTTTTGAATTATTGCTGTTAAGGCTAATAATATAATTAGCAGTATGAGTACTAAAGGAATGCGTAATCTGAACCAAAGTGATCCTCTAAAATTAAACATTCTTCTTCGTGTCATTTTGTGTACCAGCCTCCTCGAAATACCTAAAAGAAATGAAAAGTGGAATATCCACATACATATCATTTATTTCTTTTATCTATATATTTTTTTCAAACATTTCTTATGATCCAAAAAGACAATGTGAAAGTAAGACAATGTAAAAGTAAAGACAAGGATCCAAATATAAAAACAAATATCACATAATCTCTTCAAATCAATATTTAAATTTTAATACACGTTAGATTACACAACTTTGGCGGTAAACGTTTACTAATATTGTTTAAGACGATTCGTTTTAAAATCCAACAATCTATTTTTTTAATTTTAAAGTACTTAACTTGTAAAATCCACATTTTTTTAAACTATAACGTTAACAACTATCTTTCATGTTGTCTAATTGCTCCACATTACAAAAAGGCTTTGAAAAATAAAAGTTCGAATGCTATCTATTAAACCGTAACTTGTAAGGTGATTGTGTGACATGGTTAATTTAGAACTATCTATAAAATAGTTTGACAATGTTTAGCTAAAGCATTCATGACAATTTGATTTACTATAACTTGTTTTGAACTAATCTAATCTTATATCATCATACATCTTTCTTCATTTTAGATAACAAATTTGTATCGGTGATTTTTGTTTTCGTTTTTGACGTGGTAAATTCTTTAATCGGAATATTCAGATTTTGCATTGTTGTGTCAAAATAGTCTATTGTTTACTGGTCTCAATAAACGAAGAACGATAGACAATATAGATTTTGATTATGCTCCCCAAGAAAAAACGTCCTGCTTTAAATGTTATGTATTTGGTGTTGTGTGTGATATGCAGGATTAATATTCTCAGATCCCACTTTAAAATCCTATTCTGTTAAGTTCTGTCCATTGTTTTCTCGTTTGTTGCAAACCCATTATTGTAATTTTAATAGCCGTTGACCACTGATTAAAAAAACCTGGGAAACGAGTCGACAATATCGAAAAAATAAGAACTTATTTTAGGATAAAAACGTTCGCACACATATGGTCATTTGGTAAAGCAGATTACTGAACTGGTGGAAGTTGATGGGTCTGATAAGAAACATGTATTTTACGTGACTGATCGTAGGTGAAGTCAGACATATTTGACTGGCACAAACATTTTAAAGATGCTGCAGAATCTGACCTACCTGTTACTGTAACAAAGAATCAACATGGAAAATTCAGGTGAATATCTGTCTCGAAAGGATATATTAATGTCTGAAAATCCCTATTATGTCGTGTACATTCCCAGAAACGGCCTCACACCGACGTCGCATTCTTCGGATTAATCATGCAATTTGATGTTGCCGATCTTCCTAAAGTGCTGTTGCCATAGACCGGAGACTTCATTGTGGTGGTATGTATTGCCGGACCCTCTGTTCATGTATGTCCCGAACATGTTCGATATGGACATGTCTCGCAGTCTTGATGGCTAATCAATGCGTACGATGTTGTGGTCAGGATAGAAATCTAAAACAATTCCGATCCGTCTGGCATTTATTAACCCAACTTCCTTAGATGATGCCAGAAGTTGTTATATATATATATATATATATATATATATATATATATATATAGAGAGAGAGAGAGAGAGAGAGAGAGAGAGAGAGAGAGAGAGAGAGAGAGAGAGAGAGAGAGAGAGAGAGAGAGAGAGAGAACTTATTTTGAAAACCTAAATATTGCCTTATTTCTGAAAATTATTACTCATATCAATTGAGATAGGTACTCACAGGCTTATATAATGCTTTTGGATGGGCCTCTAAGTGAACCGATTTTGCTTGAACAATATGACAGTGCAGTTTTGTGAAAGGCCCGAAGGGTTGCCAACTTTGACATTGAATTCTGAAGCCATCGAAGCTGTGATTAACTCAAACAATAAACCGAATTGAAGTTAAATAGACACAGCAGACGAATCTGAAAATCTAAAATTATTGTTTTTATTAGCTTTTTTCTCTGTCTTCCAAACAAAAACTATTCATTTTATAATATTTAAGGTTAGTGTCCCCTTATTTATTTGGTTTGTAAGGGGTATTTAAAATGTAGAATATTTACAAATACAAATTGGACAAATGAAGACTTTCATTTCAGCATTTCCCTTGTTGTTAAAACCAACAAAGAATCAACATGGAAAAGTCCGGTTCAACATGGAAAATTCCAAAACAGGGGGAATACTCCAATGAAAGTGTTCAAGTTCAAGTTGCACGCATTTTGTAATAGAAATTGACAGTAAATTACAAATGAACTTAAACTCAACATTTAGTCTATAGCCCACCGGCATTTAACCAGCCCTATCATCCATTCTTCTTTGTCGTTTTTTTTTTTTGATAATAAGGAAAAAAGTATATCGATATCGTTTAATTGTATAAAGTTATGAAAAACTGTGACCGCTGGCACTTTACTAGCCATACCCTACAACCTTCTCCATTCTTCAATTAGAAAAAATGTTATTCAGTTTTTGTATTATTTACCTGACGCTCTTAATTTGTCGATTATCTAATTGTACAGACAAATAAGTCAAGACGAGACTTTTTATTTGTCGCTTCAAATTTGCCAATAAACAAGAATATGAAAATGACAAGTCGATTATTTTCATGTGTTTTAAAGAGAAATCTCAAACACTTCTGGGCGCACTATTTTATACATTTATGCAACATAGCGAGGCAGATGTACGTTTCCGTAGCCAGAACCTCTTATTACTGATTCTCTAAATGAATATAAGACACAGTTAAAACATCGTTAACTAACTAGGTTATCTTATCCAGAAAAAAATAATACTTTTATGTCAATATTAATTATATTTATTTTTTAAACATCTAGCTGCTTATCGAGTTTCTCATTTAAACACTCAATCTCTCATTGGTAAAAAGCAGGAATGCAATAAATCATAATTATTTAAACTACATTATTATGTAGAACATGTGATGAACGTTGTTTGAACATTGAATTATAGCTGTAAAATGATAAGCGCACAATTTAATCAGCTACAAAGAACATAATAATCAATTATTTGGCAAGTTGTAACACCTTCATTTGAATCAATGTTATTGGTTCGAATTATGAATTTTGGGAATCGAAATGCATTTTAACTGAAACATGTGTAAAAATACATTCAAAAGTACTAAAACCAAGTTCTCGTTTAACAGTTTATTTAAAATGCAGATTTATATCAATCAAATATTACATGGCATCTAGACAAAACGCAACACCTAAACTGGTTCTTATTAACACACATCATTTTAAATTAACTTTATGTTATTGTTTTCAATTTAAAAATGTAAATAAGAGAAGGGAGAACTTTACATTAATATTTCGTTTTGATTTCATTTGATACCTTCAACGGCAATATAAAGGCGTTACATCCCCAGCAGTTAACTTTGATATTGGCAGTTTTTAGCAAACTATTCGCCAGCTGTTTAAACCGTATGCATGGGTCATTCCGCATGAGTTATTAAACGAACCTTTAAAATCATGTATCATCATCATCATGCTGATGTTCTGGTCTCTAATCTACATGATGATGATGATACACGATTTTAAATGTTCGTTTAATAACCTCATGCGGAATGACCCATGTATACGGTTTAAACAGCTGGCGAATAGTTTATAGCTTCTTAGGCCCGTTTGCAATACCAGCTTTACATCGTGGAGGAAAACCCCAGGTGCCCCTCCGGGCAATTTTCATGCCCGAGCGGGCACCTGGGTAGAACAACCGACGTTCCGCAAGCTAGCTTGCAAGCTTCCTCACATGAAAGATCTTGACCCTGGTACATGTAGGTCTCGAACTCACAGTGGTGAAGGGCAAATGATTCTCAGTCGGAAACATCAACCACTCGGCCACAGACGACGAAAGGTTAAGTAAATAACTAAATGTTTATCTTGAACTGTTAAACTTTTCCGAACGTTCTGCGGATGCAAATTTATTCCGACTGTTTTATCTTCAAAATTTATGCTTGACAGCGTTTGCCTCGAGCTCCTGCGGCAAATATCCGGCCTACAAGCTGGCTGGAACCTAATGATGCGAGCCCAACCACAGCCTTTATATGCGTTCTATATTGAAACTAGAATGTTGTGTTCCGCGGAACACATGTGTCGCCTGCTTGGAAAACGTTGAAATATGGGCCTATGTTTAATCATATATAATAAAAATATTTTATTGAAGTTGATTTCAATACTACACAACAGAACACATGTGTCATCTAAATTACATTTAAAAGGGGAATAACTAAAATAATGGTGAAACCTGAGTTATCATTTTCAAAAATTGTTTTGTAAATGCAGATGAGTTATTCAAAGTATTAAGTGAATTAATTGAAGAAGTAATTTCCATTTTACAGGCAACACTAAGTTTCATGTTAAAGTTGCATTTGAAAGGGATATTACTCATAAAATATTGAAACTGGAGTTATCATTCTTGTCATCACAGATGGCATTGTTAGTGCTGATGATATATTCCAAGTACAAAGTGAATAGGACAAGTACTTTCAAAGTTATAGGCAACATTAAGTTTCATGTTAAAGTTGCATTTAAAAGGGGCATAACTCAAAAAATATTGAAACTGGAGTTATCATTCTTGTCGTCACAGATAGCACTGTCCATGCTGATGATATATTCCAAGTATGAAGTGAATAGGACAAGTACTTTCAAAGTTATAGGCAACATTAAGTTTCAGGTTAAAGTTGCATTTGAAAGGGGCATAACTCAAAAAATATTGAAACTGGAGTTATCATTCTTGTCGTCACAGATGGCATTGTTCATGCTGATAATATATTTCAAGTATGAAGTGAATAGGACAAGTACTTTCAAAGTTATAGGCAACATTAAGTTTCAGGTTAAAGTTGCATTTGAAAGGGGCATAACTCAAAAAATATTGAAACTGGAGTTATCATTCTTGTCGTCACAGATGGCATTGTTCGTGCTGATGATATATTTCAAGTATGAAGTGAATAGGACAAGTACTTTCAAAGTTATAGGCAACATTAAGTTTCAGGTTAAAGTTGCATTTGAAAGGGGCATAACTCAAAAAATATTGAAACTGGAGTTATCATTCTTGTCATCACAGATGGCATTGTTCGTGCTGATGATATATTCCAAGTATGAAGTGAATAGGACAAGTACTTTCAAAGTTATAGGCAACATTAAGTTTCAGGTTAAAGTTGGGGGACTACCGGACGACGCCGACGACGCCGCCGGACAATAGGATCCCTATGTGTCTACCTGCTATCGCAGGCGACACAAAAAGCGCATAGTCTATACTTATAAAGTATGAGGTATTGTCATTTCTGCTGTTTAATCTGATATGCTTGCCAAGCTCAACATATGCTTTGTGATTCCACTTTCCGGCAAATTGGCTGGAATCCAGGTGGTTGGAGCCGTACCGCAAGTATATTAAAACGAAAAATTCACCATCTTTAAACCATGAAACAGCAGTCCCGGTATTGCAGTAAGCCGAAAAAGAATCGCTGCTGGTCTTTCCCGGGCCGGTGGCGAGAAAGAAGACCTATTTGTTCAGGCTTTTGCCATATTAGGGAGTTAGTATTGATGTGTTAAAGGGTTTCATGAAAGCGAAAATCCGTTGTTCGTCCGAATGCCTAAATATCTTTACACAATAAGCCACAGAGGAATATTAAAATTAGGTAAAGCAATAAATGCCACTTTCATGTTTGTTTCCATTTAAAGAGACAGATATCTTATATCTCGGTTTGGAAAGGTTTATGTTCATTTTAGAACATGATCGCAAAAGCTTTAAATTTGTGTGAGTCATGGTTTTACCTACCATAATAGGTTTTTTTTTCTAAAAATATCCCTGTTACTGAGTGCTTCTCAAATTACATATTCAATCGACTATTTGCATTGACCATTTGTTTTAATCTTGGTTCTATCGTGCAGTTTTAATGTGGTTCAATATTGTCATACAAAAAATCCTGTTTTATGGAAGCTATGAAAAAACAACTAATGCTTTAGTTTAATTGTGAAGAAGTCAATCTATTTTCTTGATTTCATTGCGCCTAAAAAAATTAAGATGTGTCTTCTAAACGGTGAAATATTCATATAAAGTGACTTCATAACGTAAAAAGTGGTGTTTATGGAGGAAAAGTTTTGAAACAATGTTAGGGGTTGGATCGTTTCTTTAATTAATCTTACTCACTTAGCTCCAGTTTTTACTCTCAATAAGATCATATTTTGTTCTTCTCTGCTCTACTCTATGAAACGAAGACCAGACTGACTTGCTTTTGATGAATATTTCTAGTCACCTGCCACATGTTTAATAATGATAAACAAATGAAAACAAGTACGACAAATGTTAATCAAAGCGCTGAAAGCGTTGAAAGATAGTCGGCATTGGAAGGAAACTAAGCACAGATTTTTTGTCGATTTGCTCAATATAATACAGAAATAAAGAATTTATATAGACTCTACTTCGCGACAGCACGACTATTTATTCATAAGAGTGCATACCTCATGCATATCTTATTAACTAAGAAGCGTACCTCACAGCGGTGTTGTTCTTTATTTGTTTCATGGCGTTTCTGTCCTGAAAGCCTTAAAATAAGTTATGAGAAGCTGACTAAAGAAGAGTGATAAACATGGTTTAAGTATATGTTGCCACTGACGGATTCAAGACGATAACCTTTCTTTTACGCTTTCTTTTTCGGAGTTTTATTTTGAATAAAACGGCATGTCATTAAAATGTGGGGAGAGACTTGTTTCCTGTGTTTGGCTTTTACTTGTATGAACATTGAACAGACAGGCCCAAATCAGCTCAGAGACCGCTCAATTTTTCATACAAGCCTCCAAATAAATTATAACGTATTCATGTATAATTGTCTCTTTTTTCTATTTTTATTACCATATATTGGTATACACAAAATCAACTGTCATAAAAGTAATTTTGTAATAAAATGGCTCGTAATAAAAGTACGATAGTTGTTAGTTGTTGAAGTGCCACGTCAATATTGTTGATTTATATGACCGTAATATGTTATTTTAACAATAAAAAAAATAAATGCAGTAGCAAAAAAAAAAATCTTTAGCAAAATATGCTTTATGCGGCTCGACATCATCTCTTGGTTTATAACGACGTATAGTTCTATTGTGACCCGTGAGCTATGACCTATTGGACAAGTCCACTGTTATACATGTAATCCCAAAAAGGTAGAGTGCGATAATTTATAAAGTTACCGTTAATTAAGTTACTTATCTTATACAACATTTCAACGTGTTCAAAGCTGCAGATAGTCAAGTTGCTTAGTGGGTACGGATCTCGGTCTATGATGAAAAACATTACAAGCTCTACTCCAATAACAGTACCTTATTTTTGTATTTCATTTGCTGTTTATAATTTTAATTTGGTAATATGATATGATTTTATTTATTGAATTGTCTTATCTTTATTTTTTGCAATTCTCTTATAATTTTATTACGTTATCTCCATTTAATAACAATATTTTCGTCGATCAGCTTGCCTTGACTCTTTAAACCTCTGTACCGAAGGGGCGCTGACACCTGTTAACCCTGGCGTTCTGTAAACAGTTGTAGTAAAATAAACCCCTCTTTTATTGACAAAATTCAAAACCATTTTTGAAGCAAACACTTCGGATAAGCAAACAAACTTTCGTTACCTTAATCTTTCTATTAAAAATGGATACGCGACTACATATATATGCTAAAAGAGACGATTTTAATAACTTAAAAGAAAATTTTCCGTTTTAAGACGGCAATATTCCTCGTGCAACATCTTACGGGGTTTATATCTCACATCTCATTCGCTTTTCTAGAGCTTGCAATGATGTTAATGATTTCAATGAACGTAATCTTTGCATAACAGAAAAACTTTTAAAACAAGGTTATCGGTATCATAAATTAAGGAAACTCTTTTGCAAGTTTTATCGCCGATACTCAGATTTTATTCAAAAATACAGATACAGTTTAAAATCAATATTGCAATAAGGTATTTCCCAGCCAGTTTTTTTATTTAGATTTAATTTATAAACTTAAAAAAGGCAATATTAATTTCCCCCGGTTATTTGTAAAATATTTGTAATTTGAAAAAGAAAGGTTACCAACATGATATTCTACAGCGCTCTGCAGGCCTGGCGATGTACCCATCTACAGTAGATCAATATGTTTACCTCCTTGGTTGCACGACGGTGGAAGGGCTTTGAGAGTTTATGAAGGTTTATAGGGAAATATTTTCTTTAAAGAACCTAGAAACTTGATTTGCTTTTTTATCCCTGTCATCGTGTTCTTGCTGATTTGACTCCAGTGACTCTGGTCTTGGTAAGATCATCGAGTACTCGCCCATTTGTAGTGCTATTAGCTTCTTAAATTGTATATGTTTGTGTGTTTTTGCATGAATGTTAAGCTGATGGGTGAGTTGGAGTTATTTCACCAAGACAACTTGTACTTGTTTGTTGATATGAGAACCTGTTGGGGCAAGTGTGAGATGGTGCACCCTAAACCCGTTTCAAGGCGGTAACCACAAGTGTTTTCTATGTCGTTAATTGTATGTGGCATCTTGTTTGAATTGAAATACTTATAACATGCTCTATTTTCCTGTCTTCTATTTTGCTGCGTGGGAAGGCTGTGTTTTGTGAGTGTAGCGATTCCTGGTATGCATAATTCACTTTTTTGTGTTCAATTCTTGACGTTGTCCGAAAAAAAAGTGTTTAAGTTAGCTCCGATTACAACGCCTTATTAGCCTGTTTAAGAAAAGGTTATTCGAAATTTAACAGTTTAATTACATTTTTGTCGGTGTTTACCTGGATGTGTTGAAAACCAAATATATTAAAACAGAAAAATATTTCATGGTATTCAAACACACAATCCATATGCCTGATTATCAGAAATCAGGTGTGTTACTGCCAGGCCCATGAAACCTTTTGTAATAAGGCTTTACAACTTTAACATAACTAACCAGTCTCATTGAAAAAACGTTTGCTAGAGAAAATAAAACCTTCATCGCTTGTAATGAACATAGGGCATTTTTTACAGATGGTTCTTATGATAATTATCCTTTGTGGACTTGTCAAGACCTAATAGAGTCGCTAACTTAATATTATTTATGTTAGATTCGGTACCTCTATTTATAAACAAGTAATATGCATCCCAATGTGTACTAATTGTGCACCCCTTGTTGCTGATCTGTTTTTATACTGTTATGAAACAGACTTTATGTTATCTCTTTCTTCTGAACATCAAGCTGATATTATTACAGCTTTTAACAACACCTCGAGGTACCTTGATGATTTATTAAATATAGATAATAACCATTTTCCATTACTGGTTAATAAGATCTACCCTAAAGAACTACAACTTTATAAAGCGAACACTTCAGAAAAGCAAGCAAACTTTCTCGATCTAAATCTGTCAATTGAAAATGGTTATGTCACTACTAAAATATATAATAAAAGAGATGATTTTAATTTTAATATAGTAAATTTTACGTTTTTAGACGGCGATGTTTCCCGTGCAACATCTTATTGGGTTTATATCTCACAGCTTGTTCGCTTTGCAAGAGCTTGCAACGATGTTAATGATTTCAATGAACGTAATCTTTACATTACAGAAAAACTTTTAAAACAAGGTTATCGGTATCACAATTAAGGAAAACCTTTTGCAAGTTTTATCGTCGATACCCAGATCTATTTCATAAAAACAGGTGCAGTTTAAAATCACTTTTGCAACAAGGTATTTCACAGCCAGTTTTTTTATGGAGATATAATTTATAAACTTAAGAAGATAAAAGGCAGTGTTAATTTCTCCCGGTTATTCGTGAAAACCATCTGTAAATTTAAAACGAAAGGTTATCAACTTGATATTTTACAGCGCTCTGCAGGCCTGGTGATTAACCATTCTACAGTTGATCATTATGCTTACCTCTTTGGCTGCACGACGGTGGCAGGGGTTTAAGTGTTTATGAAGGTTTATGGGGAAATCTTTTCTTAAAAGAACATAGAAGCTCGATTTGTTTCTTTTATCCCTGTCATCGTGTTCTTGCTGATTTTACTCCAGGAGCTCTGGTCTTAGCTTCTTATGTTTAATGTGTTTGTGTGCTTTTGCATGCAACATTGTTAAGACGATAAGTGGGTTGGAGTTTTTTCACCAAGACAACTTGTACTTGTTTTGTGATATGAGAACTTGTTGGGGCAAGTGTGAGGTTGGTGCACCCTAGAACCTGGTTTAAACCCCAAGTGGCCATTTGATTTGCCACTAACCGTTTCAAGGCGGTAACCCGTCGGGTTGTCATTTTTGTTAATTGTTAGTTGTGTCTCTTTTGAAACTGATCATTTTATCAACCATGCTCTCTCCCTCTCTTCTTCTTGGCTGTGTGGGGAGGCTGTTTTTTTTCTGAATGTGGCGATTCCTGATATGCATATTTCACCTTTTTATGAGCTAGGATGGGAATATCTAACTTCCCTATTTTGTGAAATATTCCAAAAATCTATAAATACAAAAGTACATTCACGGCGCAATGCGTTAAATCGAAGTATATATACAAGGATTTTATTTACGATATAACCTTCGGAACACTTCAATTATTCTAATCATCATGAACATGTGATGTTGTAGGAGACAAAAGTTTGTTTATAATAACAATGCTTATAGTCCAATTTAAACGATTAATCCGTGAATGTTCTTTTGTATTTATAGATATTTTGAACGATCCAGGAAATAAGGGTCTCCCTTTTTCAATTGTAGCTGATGTTAAAGTTGAACAGATCTGTTCGCTATGTTTCATGGTGGTGACAGTAATGGTTTTATTAAGGTGATAAAGGGGTTGTGTGTTCGAATCCTGTGACAGATGTTTTGCAAATGCGTTTTATACTGACTCGTCGCCAGATTATCAACTAGTTGGATATTGTTTCAATCAGGATAAAAAAGCTGAACTTATTACCATCATGATAAATTATCTCATTAATTGCACTTTTTTGTTGTATATTACCTAGGCATAACGGCACTGAATTCGCCGCAGGAGCTCCTGATCAGCTGGGTCCTACAAGGCACCTTTGTCGTGAATCTCTAGGACCAGCGGGTTGACCCTGATAAACTCCTGCAACAGCTCTTCTTATGGGATCCATTCGGAGATGGGGGTTGTTTTACACAACACCATCTCTATTTTTACCACAAGGAGTCAAGTTTCCCAGAACGAGAACATTGTGTTCCTGCAAAAGCAAAATTCTTTTAGTATTTGAGGCTAGACACAGACCATATTCTTGACGGTCTACGTCTACTGCACCCAAAAGTTGGGAGTTGAAGATAGGTAGAGCGGGTCGCAGTTAATATCGACCGCCTCCACTTCTTCTTCCGTTCGCCATTTGCAATGTTTGCGATACCTTAAGACACGTCCATTTAATTTAATAAATCGATTTCCCCAGATTATTTGTTTTCTGATATTCATAAATGTGTTCGGTTTTTCAATATTTGTTATGTGCTGTAATTCAATCCAAGATTCAATGATGGATTTTGATAGAACAACGGAAGCGTATACTTTATTTTAGGCAATGATTTCAATGTATCTAAGTTCATGTTAAAAACTAAACAATCTTTGCCGTATTGATTTAAGTAGAAAGAAGGTATGAGTTTCCAAGAGGCATTTGTTCTTTCTACGAGCGTTTTAATCCATTTTATTTTCAATGATTTTGTAAAACTTTCAATATCTCTCATATTTAAACCGCCATTAGAATTTGCACCGATTAAGATAGTTCTTTTAATTTTCACGCTTTTTCCTCCCCATAGAAATGCGAACAATAATTTATTAATTGTATTGAAAAAAATCTTTTGGAACAGATATTGTTTGAAGTACATAAATAAGTTTTGGGAGCACTATTGATTTAATACCGAGAATTTTTCCGTAAAATGCTAAATTTCTTAGTTTCCACTTGTCTAGCAAACGCTGACAATAGTCAATTCTGTCATTAAGATTTAATTCAAGGCATGTGTTACTGTCGTTACCAAACTAAATTCCTAAAGCTTTTACGTATTTATTTGTAAATTTAATATCACCAAAGTTATGTTTGTTTTGCTTTGATTTTCCAATCCATAGACCATGTAGACCTTCTGTTTTATTTCTGTTAAGTTTAAGACTTTAAAAAGTTCCGAATTCGTCTATTATTTCTAGAACATAAGAAATTGTTCTGCGTTTTGCAAGAATAAAGTGGTGTCATCCGCTAATTGAGAAATTTTTATACGAGCAGTTTCGGAATTATAGGGTACTCTAATGCCATTTATGTTTGGTGATGTGCGAATTTTTATTGACAAGATTTCTGCTACAATGATAAAAAGAAGAGCTGACAATGGACAGCCCTCGCGAGATGTTAAAAAAAGTTTGATTTTCACCCGTTATTAATAGTGCATGAAGATATATTTTTAGCTCGACTATTCGAAGAATAGGGGAGCTATCCTACTCGCCCCGGTGTCGGCGTCGGCGTCGGCGTCCGTTAAACAAAAAATGCACTTTGGTCCATTACTTGAAAACTACTTATGATATCAACTCGAAACTTGGAATATATATTCACCATCAAATTCTACATCATTACCAACAAGACCCATAACTCTGCTTCCAATATTTTTCAAGTTATGCCCCTTTTTCACTTAAATTTTGCGTTAAGGAAAATATGCACTTTGGTCCATAACTTATAAACTACTTGAGATATCAACTTTAAACTTGGAATATATATTCACCATCAAATTCTACATCATTACCAACAAGACCCATAACTGCTGTCAATATATTTCAAGTTATGCCCCTTTTTTCTTATATTTTGTGTCAAGCAAAATATGCATTTTGCCTCTAACTTTCAAACTAATTGAGATATTGCCTTGAAACTTGAAATATATTTTCACCATCAAAATCTACATCATAACCAACAAGACCCATAACCCTTCTTCCAATATTTTTCAAATTATGCCCCTTTTTCGCTTACATTTTGTGTTAAGCAAAATATACAGTCGGCCCTTAATTTCGTTATGAATGGAGGGATTTCAAAATAACTTGGCACAAATGTTCACCATGACAAGGCGGTGTGTCGCGTACAATACCCATGCCTGTAGGTCCAAAGTCAAGGTCACTGTTACTAAAAATAGAATTTTCTTGCAAAATCGTGTCCGCTCTGTAACTTTGTTATTTCTTATTGGGTTTTTAAATAACTTGGTATAATTGTTCACCATATCAAGACGGTGTGTCACGTACATGCCCAAGCCTGTATGTCAATGGTCAAGGTCACTGTTGCTAAAAATAGAATTTTCTTGTCTAGGCTGTTACTTTGTTATGAATGGAGGGATTTCAAAATATCTTGGCACAAATGTTCACCATGACAAGGCGATGTGTCCGCACAATACCCATGCCTGTAGATCCAAGGTCAAGGTCACTGTTTCTAAAAAAAGAATTTTCTTGTCCAGGCTGTAACTTTGTTATGAATGGAAGGATTTCAAAATAATTTGACACAAATGTTCACCATGACAGGGCGGTGTGTCACGTACCATGCCCATGCCTGTAGGTCAAAGGTCAAGGTCACTGTTACTAAAAATAGAATTATCTTGTCCTGGCTGTTACTTTGTTATAAATGGAGGGATTTTAAAATAACTTTGCACAAATGTTCATGAAAAGGCAGTGTGTCCGCACAATACCCAAGCCTGAAGGTCCAAGGTCAAGGTCACTGTTACCAAAAATAGAATTTTCTTGTCCAGGCTGTAACTTCATTATAAATGGAGGGATTTCAAAAAAACTTGACACAAATGTTCACCATGAAAGGGCAGTGTATCGCGTATTATTCCCATCATTGCACTTGAGTGTCTGAAAATGATGCATAGCGGGGCATCCGTGTCCTATGGACACATTTCTAGTTTCACTTATATTTTCACTTAAGTGCACTTCATCGATAACTTTGCAAATACTTAAGGTATCAACTTCAAACTACCATTATATTTTCATTTCAGTTCTTTTTCTGTAACATTACTGAAGTGATTGATATTTGACTAAAAGTAAACGCCTCTAATAAAAAATTACTAACAAGTTTTCTAACAAATTCAGAAATATTTCATAGTTATTCCCCTATTCAGTTTAATATTTATGGTACATTTAGGAATTATTTCTGTTATTTGAAAAGAATTTCTCCCGTACCATTCACTTGTAAATATTTTTCCTGATTGCACATGAATGTATGGCCATAGTTGTTATTGTTTTAATCTTCAAATTGCATTTGTTTCAAATGATTCGAATAGTCGAGCATGCTGTCTCCTCTGACAGCTCTTGTTGTAAATTACTTTTACCCAATTAATAAAACTTTCGTTAAAACCAATTTTTTCTAGATCTTCAAACATGAATGACCAACTAACGGAATCAAAAGCTTTTTTAAAATCTAGAAATAACACGGCACCTTCAATGTATAAATTATCTGTATAATTTATAATATCTTCAGTCTAATATTATATCCTATAAATCGATTTTTTATATACCCTTGTTGGTCCATACTTATTATTTTTGGTAGAACTGTTTGCAATCTTTTAGCTAAAACCTTGGCAGCAATCTTATAATCAATGTTAAGTATTGATACTGGTCTCCAATTTTCGAGCGATTCAGGATTACCCTTTTAAAAAAATTAAGAGAGAACACTGTTGTAATGATAATTCAACTTTTTTGAAATCCTTCATTTAACGAATTAAGTACAATTTTACTAATTTTATTCCAAAATATATGATAAAATTCTGCTGTTAGACCATCTAAACCAGGGCTTTTATTTTTCTTCATCTCTCTAACAGCTAGAGAACATTCTTCTAAAGTTGAAACACCTCCACAACGATTTGCCTCTTCAATGTTTAACTGATTATTATTTTCTATATAGTGTCGTTAAAAGAATATAACTCTTTGTAATAGCGAATTTCTTATGTAAGGATATCATTAATATTAGTGTAGCGTTTTCCATCTACCGTTAAAGAACTAATGACTTTTCGGTTTTGCCTTGACTTTTCTAAATTAAAGGAAAACTTTGAATTTTTTTCACCTTCTTCTAAAAACTGAATTCTTGATCTTATTTGTGCACCGGTAACTTTAAAATTATATATTTCTTCGGTTTCTTGCTCTCATTTCTCCCGGTTATTCGTAAAAACCATCTGTAAATTTAACAAGAGCTGTCAGAGGAGACAGCATGCTCGACTATTCGAATCATTTGAAACAAATGCAATTTGAAGATTAAAACAATAACAACTATGGCCATATATTGGTGTGAAATCAGGAAAAATATTAACAAGTGAATGGTAAGGGAGAAATTCATTTCAAATAACAGAAATAATTCCTTAATGTACCATAAATATTAAACTAAATAGGGGAATAACTATGAAATATTTCTGAATTTGTTAGAAAACATGTTAGTAATTTTTTATGAGAGACATTTACTTTTAGTCAAATATCAATCACTTCAGTAATGTTAAAGAAAAGAACTGAAATGAAAATATAATGGAAGTTTGAAGTTGATACCTTAAGTATTTTGTGCAAAGTTATCGATGAGGTGCACTTAAGTGAAAATATAAGTGAAACTAGAAATGTGTCCATAGGACACAGATGCCCCTGCTATGCATCATTTTCAGACACTCAAGTGAAATGATGGGAATAATAGCATTTCAACGACAGTGATGTTGGAGGAATTATAAGAATATGCATAAACTTGAAGATAAGTAAATTATTTGTATTTGTGGCACTGTTGTCTTCACATTACGGAAATGTCTGCGAAGAAGTTGGTGGTAATGCAATGCAATGTCATAGCGAACATTTGTGCCAAGTTATTTTGAAATTCCTTCATTCATAAAAGAGTTATAGCCTGAACAAGTAAATTCAATTTAAGTAACTGTGACCTTGACCTTGGACTTACAGGCATGGGTAATGTACGCAACACACCGCCTTGTCATGGTGAACATTTGTGCCAAGTTATTTTGAAAACCCTCCATTTATAAAAAAGTTACAGCCTGGACAAGAAAATGCTATTTTTAGTAACAGTGACCTTGACCTTGGATCTACAGGCATGGGTATTGTGCAGACACACCGCCTTGTCATGGTGAACATTTGTGGCAAGTTATTTTGAAATCCCTCCATTCATAACAAAGTAACAGCCTGGACAAGAAAATTCTATTTTTAGTAACAGTGACCTTGACCTTCGACTTACAGGCATGGGCTTGTACTTGACACACCATCTTGATATGGTGAACAATTATACCAAGTTATTTAAAAATCCAATAAGAAATAACTAAGTTAGAGCGGACAAGATTTTGCAAGAAAATTCTATTTTTAGTAACAGTGACCTTGACCTTGGACCTACAGGCATGGGTATTGAACGCGACACACCGCATTGTCATGGTGAACATTTGTGCCAAGTTATTTTGAAATCCCTCCATTCAAAACGAAGTTAAGGGCCAAGTGTATATTTTGCTTAACACTAAATGTAAGTGAAAAAGGGGCATAATTTGAAAAATATTGGAAGCAGGGTTATGGGTGTTGTTGGTTATGATGTAGATTTTGGTGGTGAAAATATATTTCAAGTTTCAAGGCAATATCTCAAGTAGTTTTAAAGTTATGGGCAAAATGCATATTTTGCTTAACACAAAATATAAGAAAAAAGGGGCATAACTTGAAATATATTGACAGCAGAGTTATGGGTCTTGTTGGTAATGATGTAGAATTTGATGGTGAATATATATTCCAAGTTTCAAGTTGATATCATAAGTAGTTTTCAAGTTATGGACCAAAGTGCATATTTTGTTTAACGGACGCCGACGCCGACGCCGACGCCGACACCGGGGCGAGTAGGATAGCTCCCCTATTCTTCGAATAGTCGAGCTAAAAAGAAAGGTTACCAACATGATATTTTACAGCGCTCTGCAGGCCTGGTGATTAACCCTTCTACAGTTGATCATTATGCTTACCTCTTTGTTTGCACGACGGTGGCAGGGGTTTAAGAGTTTATGAAGGTTATTGGGGAAATCTTTTCTTAAAAGAACCTAGAAACTCGATTTGTTTCTTTTATCCCTGTCATCGTGTTCTTGCTGATTTTACTCCAGGAGCTCTGGTCTCGGTAAGATTATTGAGTACCCCTTTCGGCTTTGCAATGCTCTTAGCTTCTTATGTTCTATATGTTTGTGTGCTTTTGCATGCAACATTGTTAAGCAGATAAGTGGGTTGGAGTCTTTTCACCAAGATAACTTGTACTTGTTTTGTGATATGAGAACCTGTTGGGGCAAGTGTGAGGTTGGTGCACCCTAGAACCTGGTTTAAACCCCCAGTGGCAATTTGATTTGCCACTGACCGTTCCAAGGCGGTAACCCGTCGGGTTCTCATTTTTGTTTATTGTTAGTGGTGTCTTTTTTGAAACTGATTATTTTATTAACCATGCTCTCTCCCCCTCTCTTCTTCTTGACTGTGTGGGGAGGCTGTTTTTTCTGAATATGGCGATTCCTGATATGCATATTTCACCTTTTTAATAATTTCATTTTTAATTTGGTCACTTTTGACGATTTTACTGATAGATTGTGTTATACGAAATGACGTAACTCGCATTGACAAAATTTCATGACAATTCAAAAACAAAATATACAAAATTATAATATAGTTCTCAGCATTTCGTATTAATTATTATGATTTCCTAAAATATTTTTTATCAAAATGAGAAAAAACAAATCGATTAAATGCAAAACATTTAGACAAGTAGTGTCCCCTCTAAGCTTCCGTACCTACGTTGTTTAATCACATTTTAGGTTAAAAATGATGTCAGTGTCATGGTGTCATTTTAAATGTTTAAATCTATTAATGTTTAAAACAAGTGTTGAATACGATACAAAAACACAAGCGAAATAATAAAACACTTTAAAATGTTCACAATGATTTTTAAAGATGTTTCAGTTGCAATGTTTTTGTAGAATTACTAATTTTCTGTTAATTTCTTACAATTGCAAAACTGGAAAGTATTAAAATAAAAAAATACCTGGCGTTTTTCGAAAATTCAATATTTTGAACTTCTTTAGAAGTTAATAAAAATTAGAACGTAATTGCATTAATGTTATTATTAATATCTGAAAAGTGGTCTTATTTATTTAGTAAAAAAGGACATAACAAACCACAACTTTACACAGAACAACGATAGTAAATTTAAACGGTTCTCATATTCCAGTGTGTTCATTTCTTTATTAGGCTATGAATGCTTTTAATAAAAGTAGAGCGAAATTGAAGGATAAATATCTATTTTTCATGTGCAATTCAATCCTTAATTGTCCTTTTCAAACAAAATGAAACGTTAGCCACTTTTTTGATTTATTGTTAATTTTGACGTCTTAGAATTAATCATCACATTGTGTGTACATTGACTGAAATGGCTATGTATAGCCGCATCGTTAAGCTCTAATTAAGCCTTAAAGAGTAAATATGCTCTAAAATATCAATGTTGTTACGAATTAACAAATGAATGAATGTATAATAATAATATGAATGAATTTCGAAATAAAAAATAAAAGTGTTTCATCCAAAATAAATATCAATAAATTCAGTTATTGTTCATTTAATACTTGTTTCATTGCATCTCAAATGCAAAATATACTGAGTATTTATATTTGCGTTGAACGACAATACATTTTGTTACGGTGACAAAGACGTGCCTGACATCAACGATATATTTTTAATCGAATGCGCCGGAAGTAGTTTCCATGTGTTCATGTTACAACTTTCTTTGCGCACTATTAATTATTTATATGCAATGTTTCTTTTACTGCTATGCATGATAAGCTGTTATATCATTAAGTTATGTTGTGGTCAGTTGATTTTAATCAACATATGGTCAAACAACAGCAAATTAGTCACATGTTTGCTTTGCTAACTATTACTATAGATATACAGCTTACGTTTTACACAAATACTCTTACCTATTTATGCACAGTTCTAGTATTCTTATAATATTCAAGTAACAATAGACGTGTTGAGGGTTGTTTGTAAACAAAAACTCACGACAGAAATATGACCTGTTTTCGTAACAAAACTGCTTGAGGTTTGACATCGTCAGCACCGAGTGATTACAAAAAGAGTACTACAAAACAAACACGCAATGGTGTTAACTGTTACACAATCTTCTGAACTGTTTAATGACCTGTTGTTCGTTCATATACTTAAACAAAATCCGAACGCAACATTTGATATTCTACAAAGAATCTAAATCATAACCTTTTAACTAGACAGAACATCGTTTGTCTGCTTGTGACTTACACTTTAATACGACACTGCACTGCATATCCTAATCATACGACTGTGTTTTCTCTTTATTAATAAACAAAACTGCTTTACTTGTTTTTTTAATTTTCACCACTATGTTTTTTGTTGTAGCCACGATCTGTTATCATGCAAAGTGGACCCAGTCTGAAGAGATACTTTATCATAGAAAAGTGCGAATTGAGTTCATAATTGTCATATGAATCATTGCTACAATAATTTGATATACTCCATTGATTTTCGGTTTACGTCACACAGCAAGTTTTGACAGAAACTATTTATGATAAGGTGTTTTTAAAACTAATCAAAGACACGCATGGTGGAACTTGGATATCTATGAAGGTAAGTTGTATTTTCTTTAATTTGAAATAAAAGTAGCAATTACGCATACAAGTTCGTCATTTATTGTAGAGAAACTGTGTTCTTCTGAAAACCTGTAGCGGCAAATGAAGGTTGGCGTATCATAGTACCTGATTTAAAGCCCCAGTAGCCACAGGTTTTATTTAAGATCGTTCTTAGGCAGAACACTCTCGGGATCTTATTTCGCTTGTGAAAATTATCATATCATAAACCGTATTCTTTTAGAAGGAAATACATTTTTCTATTGTTATTGTTTTACCTTCAGAAAACGTTCTTGTGCAAAACCCTTTATATTTTTTTTAAATGAATTGTCTGCTGCAAGTCGTTTTTTTCCGTTCACGACTTTCGTTAACATGTGACTATTGTACAAAAATACCACGACAAAACACTGTTATGTTAAAATTTGCATATTGTGTTCTCATTCAAGGCAAAGAACTTCATCAAGGTTCTATTTAAAAATAATTGATTTATGTGTATTATTTCACTAATCGATCGTCATGTTATATATCGTTTTCTCTCTTACTGAGAGATTTTCCTGCTATGCTTATTTCACTTTTTTTTCTCTTTTATGGGGATCAAGTATTCATGACATTGTAAACCAAAAAGGACAGTAATAAAGGTTCAATGACATACGGCATTTGCATGCAGTCATTCGACTGGGAATACACAACGAACTATTAAAGTGTATGTATACTTATTTGCGCAAGGGCTGGGACAAAGCTGCGTTGGTGTTATTGTGCATTATCAGTAGAGTGCTCGGAGCAGGTCAATTATAGCTTGTGTGCAATATGATTAGAGGTGGTCATCCAAAGGAAAATACTCGATTTTGGAAACATTTCCCCCTAATCAAGTCCAAATCCACGTAGACTATATTATTTTATTAGAAAATTAAGCTGGTTAATTTACGTTGTAAATGACGGTAAAATACTCGGGCGGAACTGAAAAATCAACAACTCATTTGCGAAGACCTATTCAATGGTGTTGTCTGCAAATAAAAATGTGGAATGTAGACCCTCTGTGGAAACTGTTTCTCTTAAACGTTAGCGGGAAGTTCAGCCAACTTTGGGTTATGAAATATTTAGGCTTTAACAATCTAGTCACTTAAACGCCAATTTGTTTTTAAAATAACTATGACAACTGTTCTCTAATACTCACGCATAGTTCAATTTCCTATAAGACATCACAAACAAAGGTTAGCATAATGCAGTGAACAAGGGATCTTGAATAAGGTATTTTCAGATTAAAACTATTCCATGATAATCGGCGTGTGGTCTACGGATAAAATGGGTTTGCCTTTAACATTTGTGTAACGAGATAGCAAGAGTGAGCGGAACTTAATAGAATTTAATTTTGACATGAGTTCAGAAAATATTAATTAATATGCATTTCTCAGAGAACTCCAAAGGCAACACATAAAAAAGAAAGTATATCATAGGGGTGAATGTACAATATGCATATATATTGACTGGGATATTGAAACCAAGTTTTGACTTCGAATTTTATTTCATTGAAATTACAACAGAAATTACTATTGTCTTCGAGATACGTTGTTCACACAAAGTAAGTAATTCCAAGTGTTCAATGGTGTATTCTAGACTGAACCGCTATAACTTAGGATCTCTTTGTGTTTCCAATCTTGTTCTTTAACTCCCTGCAACATTATCGTTATAATTATAATTATTATCGGGACTGAGATTACATGTAAAAGTATTTAATCATAAATATACATATGCATCCGTTTTTGTTTTATTAGTTAATTTATAAAGATGGATTGTCTGTGCTTAACTGAAAGTGTATGAGTAATATTTAGATTATCTAAACATGCTCAAAGCAATCTAAAATGTTGTTTTGTTTTTGTTTTGTTTTTTTAATAAAACTATTTGAACTGAAATTTTAGAAATTTTTATAAGTAAAGAAAAAACTACAATGTCTATCGATTAAATCATTTATACATAAAATCTCTTTTCAACCTCGTTTATTTGATTTAACTAAATTATTAGCAAAAGAATGTCTCCTCATGATTTCGGTACCGATGTTAAAAAGTAAAATATGCATATCAGGAATGGCCATATCCAGCAGACACAGCTTCCCCACACAGACAAAATGTAGAGAGGAGAAGCGAGCATGGTTTTACAATAATCGGTTTCAAAATAGACGCCACAAACAATTAACGAAACCCGAGGGGTTACGTCCTTAGAACGGTCAGTGGCAAAAGAGTGGCACAACAAGAGACAGAAATAAAAACCTTTCAGACATCTTTTCACAATGCACGGGTCACGCGACGATTATTATCACAGCTAAAATGCCCTAAAATATTGCCTATAAAAGTTTAATGTATGTTTTTTTTTCCATTTTGAGTCAGTATCTTTAGAGATTCTGTCATTACTTTTCCACTTAGAATAATTCAAAACCCAGATATATCAGCACAAAATGTAAACACTTAAATTATGAACATAAGTACTATTAGTGACTGTGTTAAGAGGCTGAAGTTTCTTACAAAGTGATTTCTTGTCTCTTGAGCTCTTGAACAAATAGTAGCGGTAAGACAAGTGTTTTGCGTCGAAAAACATGTTCATGCTTAATTATTTTTTTATGATAGTCCAGTCTGTTTCCTCATTATTGCGTTATTGTGTACAGTTGAAGAAGCAATTTGTCTTTAAGTGAATAATTTCATAATGTTTTGTTTTAGAAACAGAAGAAGACGAAGAAGAATGCAAAGATCTAAACGAAGGTGCAACACGGAATAGTTTTATTATTCATGATTTCAACACGCTTATTTCATCACGACTATCAGACTTCGAAAACATAATAGAGAGAAAACATTGCAATGAGACGACCACGCGTACTTACATGGCTTCTCATATTATTGTTTCTTTCAGTGACTTTGTTTTTGTTCAATATGACAGTTTCAATCAAGTTGAACACAATAATAAGGATTACCTAAGAAATGTCCCAATCATTCCAGAAGAACCATATAATATAAACACTAATTGGAATTGCAGTCAACTTTCTCGAGTAAAGGTACTGATCGTGGTTCATTCAGCAGTCGCATATCTCCATAAAAGGTCTGCCATCAGAAACACTTGGGCAAATATATCTATGTTACGTTCAAATGATATGCGTATTGTATTTTTTGTTGGATTAACAAGAAACAAAGCCGTACAAAACAGAGTGGAACAAGAATCACTAATCTACGACGATATTGTGCAAGGACACTTTTATGATTCATATCTTAACATGACTCGGAAAGGACGTCTATGGCTTCGATGGGTTGATGAGCGTTGTCCTGAGGCAGAAACTGTTCTAAAAGTTGACGATGATGTCTTTGTTAATACGCTATTATTAGCTAAAGTTTACAAACGTGTATTAGGACATTTTGATATGACATGTGACCTGCGGCCAAAAGGCAGGAATGGTATGTATAGAAATCCAGGCGATAAACATAGAGTAAACATGTCAGAGTTTTCACAATACAAATATTATCCTATGGATACGTGTCGCGGATACTTTGTTTTATCTTCCATCGAATCCATTCGCAAGATGTATATGGCTTCGAGGAGAACAGCTTTATTTCTGGATTGATGACATTTATTTGTTTGGAATTCTGACTGAAAAGGCAAATCTGAAGCTAACAAATTTAGCTGAACTGGTAGACGAAAAACGAAATAGTCAAGAACGTGGTTTTGAATGTTTTCAGTTACAGAATAGTGATTGTAACATTTTAGGAATGTTACTGCATACAAAATTTTTTAATATTCTAAATAATATTTACTTGAAAGTATTATGGGATAGTATATATTTATATTGAAGGAGGCCCTAGGACCAGGCTAATTTGTTTTGACACTGACCGTTCCGAGGCGTTAACCCTCGGGTTCTGATTTTTATTTTTGTTTGAAGTGTCTAAGTATTTTAAAACGTTTCATTTTATGACCCCCTCCCCCCTCTCTCTCTCTCTCTCTCTCTCTCTCTCTCTCTCTCTCTCTCTCTCTCTTCTTCTTCTTCTTCTTCTTCTTGGCCTCTGAGGAAACGCTGTGTCTTCTGAATGTGGCAATTCCTAATATGCAAATTTCACTTTTTTAATTCTGAAGAACCCGTTTCAAACGCAAAAATGCTTAATAACTGAACGAAAGCCTAAATTGTTTCTATTTTATCATTCGGTTTATTTTACAAAATATACTTAAAGTGAACCCCCGTTTTTATCTGCTTTATACCCCTGATAAATTTGATTATTTTTTAATATATCCTGGTAAAGGAACACACTTAATAAAGCGAGCAATTCAGAAAAGCAAGTTTATTTTGTCAAAATATCTTTGCTGAAAATGGTTTCGTAACTACTAAAATATATAAAAACAAAGCTGGTTTTTATTTAATTATAATTTTAAAATTTTCATTTGAGACGGTGATGTCCCGCGTGAAACAGGTTATCGGATTTATATTTCAGATACAGCTTGTAAATGTGGTAATGAAAATATTTATGTTGTCAAAAAGAAAATAAAACTTTAAATCAGGGATATCGGAACCAAAAATTTAGAAAAAAAGTTCTATCTCCGATACCTAAAGTTAAATAACAAAAATACGGCTGTAGTTTTAAATCACTTCAGTTAAACTGTATATAACAACCAGTGTTTTATAGAGATTTTATTTATCTGTATCTCTTTTTTTTAATGTTGACTGACGGCAATGAAAACGGCCTATAATGTTTTATAGAGCGCCATGCCAGAAACATTCAAATACATTGATCAATTGTTCTTTAAAATAGTTTTTCGTTTAAATTAATTACAGCATTTTTGTTTTAAATCTGTTTAACTGCTTGTTTGTATTTGGGTCGAAGAGCACAGTATCAATGCTTATGAGAACTGTTTCGGGTAGATCAGTTAAGCAGAATGATTGAGCTGTTAAAGAACTACGATTACTAACACGAACCTCAGCCTTACGAAACATCTAAAATTAACGGTTTTCAACGTCTTCATAGTCCTAATAAATAAATCATTGTTATGCTGCTCACTTATAGGGTATCCTCTACTTCCGCGACGAAAGCGATTTTACTCCTAGTTTTTAACTTGACCTGTTTAAATACCATCTATTATAACATGATATTAAGATAAACAACGCTAACAAAGACATTCTCAGTGAGCTATTTGTCTAGTTTATTGGACTCGCATAAAATTAACAACGCGGAAAATATTATGTGACTTTTCAGTGAAGCAACTAGAGCATCTATCATTACCGAGGTGGCCTTAGATTTAAATTATCCAAGAGATATCTGAGACTCACGCTATACTCTCTTTTTATATTTTAATATTTAGTTTCAGTCACAAATCTCAACGAAAAGTACTCTCCACAACAAAACTAATCGACGTAGTCAGAAATTCACTTGCCTAATGGGGCGAATGAACCAGCATTATTTGTATACTGAACAAAAATGAAAACATACGAGTTTTTAAATTCAAATATTTTGTTTAGTGATGATATTTTTTGTTTTTCCTTTAATTTGTGGTATTTGCAAATATCTGGACATTTGATAAAGCGGGAAGAAATTTTTATTTTTACATAGAGGTCAAGGTTATTTCCTATTTCCTAAATAATGCTGAGATCGATAATTTTTAACATAAAAGTCTCAAACAGATTATTTGACTGACAAATTTAAAAGTTTAAAGCATGTAGAGAAGGAAAACCACAATCTTCAAAGGCCACTGATGCAAAGAAATAAGCTACAATTACTTTAATATCCGTTTTAGCAAATTACCTCCCTTTTAATTGAAATAAGAACAAAATCCAACGCTAAATTTTCCATAACCACGTCATTTTTTCCATGTTTCTTTTTTAAAACCTATAGATACTGAACCGACAACTTCTAAGATAAACATATTGGTGGTCAAATTCATCCAGATATTAGCATTCACTGGCATCATTTATGTAATAGGAGTTTTCCATGTTATTCTTGTCAAGTTTTCATTTTGGCTCAGTATATTAAAATGCGTTGTTCTACGTATCTTATCAAAACTAATAGTTGTCTCCCAGGCTTAAATGATGAAAACGACCATTATTCTTTTCAGCAACCAAGCGTATGCATCTCTGCGAATCTCTTTAATTGTGCAATCTGCCAAGAAAGCAACATCAGTACAAAAGTTTTCACTTGCAATAAATCAGTTATTTTTTTATTTATTAAAGTTGTTTTATTTACGCCTTTCCAATAATTCGATGAATTTTTTGGTTACCTCCCCTGTCCAGTCACGTGACTGCTCTACGGGAAAAATGATTGCTTTCTGTATTAACGTAATAGGGAATATGTACCTACAACTTTCTTTTTTATAATTAAATTCTTTTTTGAAAAATATATTTTCTCATTGAATAAGTAATAATACATCAGCGTCTTGATATTTTTGATAATAATTTATAAAACAACCAATTTTCTTTGACTAAAAGTGTCAAATCATTATTCCTCGCGTTAAAAACTAAACGACTTGAACTTACAGGCAGTGTTCTCTCCACGACTAAATTAAGTCTCGTTTCCGGATTAGCATGTCTAATCAACTACTGACATCATGTTATGAATATGTCGGCGGCCATTGACTTTGAAGGCGGCATGCCGTAAAAATGTCAAATTTTCGAGCACAAGGGTTCACCTGTCAATTACTAAGGGGCAGATATCATTGACCAATAGAGATCGTGTAATTTACATTTGCTATGTATCTACACCTCCCACATATTAAGTATATCGGAGTCCTTTAATTACTGGATGTGTCAGCAAATGTATTTGATTTAGCAATTATATGGATTCTTAATCCACATTATGACACGTTATAGAAACAAAAGACGTCAATATGACACAAATCTTGGCAAAACATTTTAAATATGTTTAATTAAGCAGTTGGGCTTTTACGCCAAAATAATCAACTGTCAAGCCTAAGTAATCTTAATCGGATAGGCAAACATAATGTAGTATAAATATTCCCATCTTTATTGGAAGCCGGCATCTGAATCCTTGAATTTTATTCTACGAAATATACTTCTACAACAAACAATCAGATTACCAATCCTTTTTCTTTCAAGACAGAATAATCATTTTTGGTTGTGAAGTATTCGAAACATTAAATAAAATCAAATTATTTATTCAATGAACATAAACGCCATCACTTATACAGACACTTCTGTTATTCAAATGTGTAAGTACCAACAAATTTAGATTGTAATTTTAAATGTCTACAGATCATGTAACCAGATGTTGACATATCACGATTTCCGGATTATAGGGCATTACCAGTCTTAGCAATTTGCAACTTTCACACCGGTAAAATATTATTTTCAGCAGAAAAGACAATATGATGAAAATGTTGTACAGAAATTCGTAAAGTAAATGCTTATGTTGTCCAATTTGCGTTTCATACTGTGTACTTTCAATAAGAATGGTACATGTTCTTAAAACATAATAAAAACTTAATATCTCACAAATATTGAAAATAAAACGTCTGGCTAGAATAACAGACCAGCAACTTATTTTTTCACCACCGGCGACGAACGCAGACCTGCGATGTAGTGGATAATGTTAGTTATTATGTGCTTCAGCCATAGTCCGATCGTTCAGCATTCACGCAGAGTTTGGATCGATTACCGGTCACGGGAAGTAACTCGTACAGGACAGCGAAACTGTTTATTGGAAAGGCGTATAGATCTTAATATTTTTATGTTCACAATGATTTAATACATTCATTTTATGTAGAGTGGGGTTTTAAACAATCATTGCCTGTACGTTGTTATATAAAACATTCATTTAATGTGCATTATGATTTAAAGTACATTGTAATTTACAACAATCACTTTATCAACACCTATCATTCTATCTACATTGTGATTTAAAAACTAATTTAGGTACAATGTAAATCATTGAAACAAATCATTGTATGTACATTGTGATTTAAAACATTCATTGTATGTACATTGTGATTTAAACTATCTTTTTATGTAAACTGTGATTTAAAACAATAATTGTATGCATATAATGATTCAAAACATTCATTTTATGTACACTGCAATTTAAAGCAATCATTTTATGTACAGTGTGATTTAAAGCAATCAATTTATGTAAATTATGATTTAAGATACTGTTAAGTTGAGCTTTGTCACTAGAAGTTGAGAATATTACGATATGCTTTATTATTATTATTATTTGGGCGCAAAACTGTCTGCTCTTAAACGTTATCTTTGTTCATGTGAAAACCAACATCCTGAAAACACTTTGGAGTGGGTCGAATAAGTTATAATGTTTAACAATTTTATCGTATCAAGTATTCCTACTGACTAAACTTTTTCCTCCCAGCATATATGTAAGTTAAAGCTGATCAATATATCTAATCACAATATGTTAGTGAGATACTAATTTAATGAAAAGCCAGTTTTTTTTAAAACACCAACCTTTTGTATTGAGGTGGATATGCAAGTCAACTGATAGATTCGCTCAACCGACTAAGGGGATGTTATCAAATATAGACAAGGTACTTAATCTGAACAAGGGTAGAGGAATTGTTCCCCTTAAAAAAAACTTAAAATGCGATCACAATACAAGCAGTACATGTCGTGACTAAGACATCATTAATTGTACTAATCGACTACCATCGCCAGTATAATTGAAGATCATTTAACGGGGTCAAACGGTTGAAATTCAATAGAAAACAAGCCCAATTGAATTATTCCTGTTTTGAAGCTTAATTATTGTGTAGAGAAGTAGTTTGGTATTTGAAAAGTGGATCTTAAATTTCATGTATAAATTAAACAGAAAACTTCGAGTGGTGAAAAGAAACATCAATTAAATAATAAACAATGGTTCTTGTCTGATAACAATTCACAAAAGACTATATTTATAAAGTAGTTGTCAAATCGTCTTTTCTGTGTAGTACTTTATCTATAACCTGACAGTCATGCGTGTAACAAGTTAACTGAAATAAGATTTATAATATCTCCAAGTTATATTGATGGATATTTATTACAGGAAAAATGTTTAACTAATAACTTTACAATTACCAATAATTTCATAATAACACAAACTTTTATCAAATATAACTAATTTAAACAGGCGTAACTAGAAATCGCCCCAGTTAAGAATTTCATTCATAATAACGCATCATTATTACATATTATATATTTCTGTAGATGGTATATCTGGGATTTGAAAACTGGACCCCCGACCCGTAAGCCGAACGGTCTAACCACTGAGATATCAAGGTTCCCTGTGGTGGAGGTGTGAAATGTTTTATATATACAAAACCAGACCGTACCTGAAAGTTACCGAGAGGTAATCTATAACAATAGTTTGGTCTCTTTAAAAATGTTGCCATTTGAAATATTCAAGGGAGGTAAATCTCCTTGGAGACGTTCCACCATTTGTTTTTTTTTTTAAGGGAGGTCAATAACTGCAATCTATAAACAATAGTTGTGTCCCTTTGCAATTTCAAAGGAGGCAGTCTATAAACAAGAATTGCATCCATCTGCAATTTTCAGGGAGAAAATATATATATTCAAAGGACGGAAAATCTATAGGGATAACAACAGTTATCTCGCTTGATAATTTTCTACCATGCACTCTTCTCCTCTTTACCTTTTGGCGGTTTGGGGAGGCTATGTCTGCTAGATGTGGCCATTCCTGATATGCATATTTCACTTCTTTTGGAAACATTCCACCAATTACTATATAATTTTAAAGTTAAGTCAATGTTTATTTTGCTAATTACTAAAAAATTCAATTATACTTATAATTTATTATACATTTTTCTTTAATTAAACTTCATATATTTTCACATATAATCATATCATTTTACACTTAACCAATGTTCTAACTACACCGATCAGAAAAGTTTAATTTCTCCGCATAGAGTTGGAGTACAGTCTTCAAATTTGAAACACAATAAGATGCACCATATACACTTCTTTTCTGAAATTTCCATTGAAATTCCTCCCTGCGTTCTTAAACCAAGGACATTTAATGGAGGTGAGGGCAAAACCAAAAAGTCACAAAATTTACCGTAGCTTTTGTATGGAGGATATAATGAAACCGACAATAACTGCTGAAAAATAATCTGTATAACAGCATAACAATCGCATTATTGCAGAATTGCATAGAATTGTTCAAAATTACTTAAACACCCATGTTCAAACAGAGAGGCATGAATTTTCGTTTACGGAGAATATACCCACTACGGACAATTTTGTGACTTTCGGTTTTACCCCTCCCTTGATTAAATGTCAGTGGTTTCCAAACGCGTGAAGAGAATTTAATATTTTTTTCAAACAAGGAAGTGAAAATGATGTATCTTACTATATTTCAAGTTTGAAGTGTATATCCCTAATTATTGCTGAGAAATTAAACAAATATGATCGGTGTAGTTAGAACATTGGTTAAGTGTAGTTTATCATATATCTTTATTATTTTTATTTTATTCATAATTACGTATGATTATAACAAATAATTAGAAATTACTATTTAATTTATTATTATTTTACATTATAATATTTATTATTTTATTTTTGTTATTATTTTATTATTATTGTTAATTCAAATATTTATATGTTTTCTTTATTAAGTTTAGTATTATTTATTATTTCTGTATTTTTCTTGGTATTTTTATTTTTGTATTATATTAACATTTATTTATTATTATTTGATAATGTTCTTATTATTATTATATTATATTCATTTTACATTTTCGGTTTGGCATATATGGGATTGAACCCCGGTCCCAAGGGCCGTAAGCCAAACGCTCTAACCACTAAGCTAAGACTGTTCGATATAGTGGAGGTGTAAAATGTTTTATACTAAGCATGATCGTACCTGAAAGTTACAAAGAGGTAATCTATAAACAATGGTTTTGTTCCTTTGAAAATGTTGCCATTTGCGATATTCAAGGGAGGTAAATCGAGGAAAGGTAGCCACAGTTGTCTCCCTTAGAAACGTTCCACCATTTGCTTTTAAAGGGAGGTCACTCTTTTCAATCAAAAGTCATTAGTTATGTCCCCTTGAATAATTCGCCATTTGCAATTTTCAAGGGAGGTGAATGTAAGAGGATAACTACAGTTGTTTCCCTCCGAAACATTCCACCGTTTGCTATTAAGGGAGTTCACTCTTTGTTATTATTTCTTTTATTTGTATGATTCCGTTTTAATATCTCTGATAATTCAGAAGAAACCATGGCCAACTGGTTAGAGCTACTGTCTTGGAAACTGTCGACCATGGTTCGATCCTTACAGAGGACATCCTTTTATTTCGTTTTCCTTGAACACATACATTACTTTTCAAGGGATGTCACTTTTTGTTATCATTTGTTTCACTACTTTAAAATTAAATAAACTTTTGTAAACGTTTTCATACGTCAGATAGGTAATACGTCCAACAGATTTTCATCATTGGCATTACATAGATTGCTTTTCACTTTAGAATGTTTCACATAAACGACACTTTTTTCTCTTTAAGAACAATATCGTACTACAAATCCTGTAGATATACATTAGCCTTCATTATTCTTGGTAACTATAAACTTACAATTTATTTTTCCTATTTTACGTGATTTATTTCAAGGCAAAATCAGTAATGGCTCTAGGACGCCAGAAATGGTGAATTCATCTCTGTTTTAAGTAAGTATAGTTTAAAGAGAGATAAAATTCATTGCATGAATGACGATGCTCTATATACAAACTTAAACACTGTTAAAAGCTGTTGAAATAATGGTTTCTTTAACATAGATGAAAAGGGAACTTTGAAAACCATTAATATTTACATGTATAAACAGTTTAAAATTTTGTTCAATATCTTTTCTCTGCAGGGCTAACAGACAGCAGAAAACCGCACAGAGAATCCATAATTGCTTTCAATATATATCGACCAACTCGTTTAATACAAATAAAATTAGCTTCATGGTAATGAATTAAGTTTTATGTCATGTATGTTGAAAATTTAAAGTCATGCAAGTTATAAGCAATCAAACCTCTAAAATATATAATAAAAAAATATTATTTTAAATTTAAGATAGTAAATTTTATGTTGTTTTTTTTAAACAGCGATGTTCCCTATGAAACATCTTTCTGGGTATATATCAAAGATTTATCGTTTTTTCTAGAGCGTATAAAGATGCTCAAGATTTCAATGATCTTTTCATAACAGAAAAAAATAAAAAAAGGTTATCAGTACCACGGATTAATAAAAACTTCTTTTGCATTTTTTATCGCCGATACCCAGATTTATTTTAAAAAATAAAGGATCGGTGCAATTTAAAATCACTATTTTTATGAAGATTTAGTTTTTGAACTTAATATAAAACAGAGGCAATGTTCATTTATCCTCGTTATTCGTACAAACCACATTATATTCTACAGCGCTCTGCTTGTCTGATGATTAACCTATCTACAGTTGATCGTAATCCTTACCGCTTTTGTGGCACGAAGGTGGACAGGGGTTAAAGAAATTATGAAGGTTATGGTGAAATCTTGTACATGTAAAATAACGTAGAAGCTCGATCTGTTTCTTTTATCGCTTTTCTCGTGTTCTTGCTGATTTGACTCCATGTGCTCTTGTCTCGGTAAGATCATTGAATACCCTCCCTTTTATAATAAAATGCTTTTAGCTTCGTATGTTTAATATGTTGTTTTTTTTTGCATGCGACATTTTAAAGATGATGGGTGGTTTAGATTTTGTTTGCTATTGTTTGTTCATATGAGAACCTGTCGTGGAAGGTATGAGGTTGGTTCACCCTTGAACCTGGTTGAAACTCCCAGCGGCAGATTTTTGACACTGACCGTTTTAAGATGTTAACCCGTCGTGATCTTTTTATGTCAATATTTTGTGGTGTCCGATTTATTTTTTTTCATTTTGTAGACCTTCCTCTCTTCTTTTCGCTGTGTGGAGAGGCTGTGTCGTTTGAATATGGCTATTCCTGATATGCATATTTCACTCGTTTGAATAACTGTAAGTTTGTTTATTAAATGAAATCAAACAGGAAAGTGCCTGACTTATATTCCTGCCTTTTAGGGTTATGTATGTTATACACTTCACATGTTTTGTTCCAAATGAAAACTACATCAATTAACAGGTACTAATTAATTCTTTAATTATAGAAAAAAAAATAATTTGTTTAATCATAGCTGGTTTAAACTAGAATTGAAGGTACAAAATCCAAATATTTTTTCTACATTTAAAGGGTAACATTTAAAAATTTGCATACATATAACGCGCCAGAGTGCTGTCAAACTACAAAACATGTAGGACATAGCAGGTTTTCTGAAAACACTTGTCTGCAAATTTCCGATAGTTGGAATGACGGTTGGGCGAGCAAACGTGTTCCTAGTCAAAATTAGTTGACATAAATGACATTACCTTTAATTTGTTTGAGAGAATTTTGTTGATTGCACACATCCTACAAATGTCAAATAAAACACAATTTGACCCTAACCCAGACCAATATTTACTTCTCAGCGTCTCCAAACAAAGCAAAATGTATTGTCAGTTCTTGTTTTTCAACTTTTTGTCGCCAACATCTTCGTTATTCCGTCAACATAGCTTGTTACTTAATTTATATGAAATGGCGACGTCAAATTTGTACTCATACGTACTGTTTAGCTCTTCAGTTTGAATATTAACTAAGTCTATACGTCACGCTATAATAACATTATTTGAAGCCTTATCGGCAGGTGTTTTAACAAATACATGCACGTATGTTGTGGAATTCTTGAATTCTTTTTTTTTCAAATGACGAAAGTTAAAACGGGGTAATGAAGTTATGTTTCTTTTATAAAAGGATATACGATTATCAATATAGATTTTTTGTCCCATTGGAAAAAGCATTAGAATCAGCATGCCCTCGTTTTATCAATTTATTACAAAAAGAGTTTGAAGACTCTGCAATGTCCGCACGACACAATGATTACCTGTTGAGGCAAACGTGAGGTGGTGCACCCTAGTACCTGGTTTTAACCCCAGTGGTGAACTGTTTAGCTACTGACTATTCAAAGGCTCTGTACCCCGGATTCTCATTTTCGTTAACTGTTTGTGGCGTCTGTTTAAGGAATAAATTTCGTGTTTGATAAGTTCACCGAGTCTTGAACGTCATTAGGGCTGGTTAAAGTGTGTGGAGTCCGAAGGACTCCACGCGTGCTTTAACCAGCCCTAATGACGTTCAAGACTCGGTGAACTTATCAAACACGAAATTTATTACTTATATTTACACCTCATTTTATCATTTTGTTTCTAAATTTAATATAAAATATATACGTTTTACTAATTTCGAAATGTTGTTTAAATGTTGGCATTTGGACTGGTCCGCCTATTTACTCAAATCAAAAAAATCATACTACGACCAAAAATAGTTCCATGTTTATTAAACACATTCATCCGTTTTTTCAAACATTTATATACAGAAAAACCTAATATTTCACAACAAATATCAAATTTGTATCACAGCAAGTACTATCTATGCGAGTAAGTGATAGTCTAAGTAAAAACCGTTATTTTGGCGGGAAGTTAGAAAAGGCTAATGCGTTATTTTCAACCAATGATAGTTCTAGAAAATGGAACGTGCTTATTGATGATGTCATATAAGTAAACTTGTTTACTTCCGGTTTGAGGGGTATAAAAGCAACTAAAAATAAAAGTAATCTAAAAATAGCAACATTCCGGGAAGAGCTATCTAGAATTAGCAACAATTATAAAAATAGCGGGGATTTCATGACGTCACCAGGGCATTCCTTTACCATTGCGCGGTGATAAGGCTAACGGTGTTCATTGAAGATTGACCTTCACTCGTCCGGTAAAGGATATTGAAGCAGTGGAAATAAAGGTGTAAATATTTTGAAATTGATCTTTGTGTATAAAACATGCTCTCTCTTCCTCTCTACTTTGAGGTTGTGTGGCAAGGCTGTGTCATCTGGATGTGGTCATTCCTGATATGCTTATTTCATTTTTGTATAAGAGTGTTTTTGTTTTTCATCGAATTGATCATAGTATTTTTCACCCCGTATCTGTTATGATGATACTCTACTCATGATAGAACGAACAAAATTAATACGAGTGCTGCTTGGGTGATGTGACGTATACGTCGCGATAGGGTTGTCCGCAAATTTAAATCAAAACTTTTAATTTCTATATTTGTGACGTTAAATATGTTATAACGCAAATGCGATATATTTATACCGACAACCACCATTACATCTCTTAGTACATTTTATTTCCGCATCTTTTACTAATTAATGTATTTTTTAATTTAGAGTTCATTAAGTTATATTGGGATGTGGAGTTGCACTCAAACCGGGGCTTGGCGGGGTGGGCAGCAATATGCATTTCTATTACTGCGCATGAAATGGCTCAATCAAACCGATCTAAATAATCAATATTTTCATATGTGTCGTGTTCGGTGGTTTTTAAAGTTTAATTTTCATCTATTTCTGCATTTATTATATAACCTGGCCAACAGCAATTATATCAAAATCATATTAGAAATTGTAGTCAATTGCACAATGTACAAATAGAAATAAAAATAGTGACCAAAATGATGTGTGAATGGTACTGAAAATTAATGAATGCGGTAAGAATATCTAATGGTTGTAAAACAACAAAGAAAATCTCTTTTTTTGGAGTTCCGAAGAATATCAAAAATAACGATAGAATTATACAGTGGCTTGTGACGTAGTCGCATAAAACATAGACAACTGTAGAAATACAAAATCAGGAAACTCCACTTTAGGGGTTGACTGATCTGCCTTGTTGTATTAATCTCGTAGTAACGCTGTACTATGCTAAAATTATTTCAGAGTATATAATAAAAATAGTATGTTACACACGCGTACATTGTAAAGGCACTATAAGCCTATAGGCGGAAACGTCATTAAAAATCAACGTATTAAGCTCCAGTCCATTGCATTCTCTCCAATCGAGCATGTTTTTACGTCGCCAACCCATCCAAGAAATACGAACCGCAAGTCTTTTTGGCTCACTGCAATACAGTTTTTCTTACATCTTCGCTCAAAGTTCGTGCTCCAGCAAACGTCTGTAAAACGTTTAAGCAGCAAACATCCTTGAAATGCATATATTCGGCGAGCTAACGTTTTGCTCAAATCTCGCAAGTCTTTCAAACGTGCAGGTTTGATGATCAGGGACGAGTCAATCTCGTGCGACTTGTGCATGAAAGGTGTCAGAAACCATGTGAGCCCCAAGGTGGGTAAGCACGCTTTAAGCCGTCATGTAAAATAAAACCAGTAAATTGTTGTAAGAATGGACAAAACGTAGTAAGTATTTATATAATTTTTTTTAAAGTACTAACCAAATTTCACAACTTGCATGTATTGTGAATCAGGGTCTTCCAAAGAAACAATTGGCACAATGCCAACTTGCACGTGACGTGCAGATTCATGCAAAATGCTAACATTTGCAAAAATTGATGAATGACACTTATTTATTTGGACAAGGTACCCTGAATTCCGTGATCCTCAATGTAAGATTCGTCTAGTAAAATTTATGGTTATACATACAAGTATGAAACACTTATTACCTTTTCATGTCAATTTGTTTCTAATTAAGCGCGTCATATTTACCTCTCTCTCTTGCCACCTTCGAAAAGAACATCAGATCATTTTCTGATTTCGGCATGTTTTAGTCTATTTTGACATGTTTTCTATTTTATCCACATCATTTGCAACATTTTTATTTTCACTGTAATTTTGATGTTACCAATATGGCTATGTTTCTGGTTGCCCGATGGTAATTAGATTAATAGCTACAGCGTTAACATTTGGCCAATCCCTTCTAAAAATGTTATCAGTTTTATGTCAGTCGCTATTAAAAACACAGACTTATGAATATTCATATCTTAAGTACTACATTTAATGTATAACAATGAGGTTCGACTACTTTATTCAATCTCTATCCAGAGTTGTCGCTCCTTAACTCGCTTTAATGTAAGAGACTGCAAGGAACGACAACTGATTGCACTTTATTGTCCTCACGATAAAGATTATCCATTTACACATTTGAATTTTAAGTTTTCAAATATCTGTCACCATCCTTCGGTTGCGTTGTCATTATGACAGGAGATGTTATCTCCTTACTAGTTGCAGTTCGACGAGTGGTCAGCAGATTCACAGTCAACGTTTGGTTATTTGTATGCTCCTTACTTATTCCCTCTCTGGAACATGTGCCCAAGTTTATAAAACTGAGCATGGAAACCAGTCTCAATCAGATGCTTGAGGTTTCCATGCTCAGCTTAATAACCTTCAGCCATGGCTCCTGTTCTTGATTTTCAGTGGTGTAAGAAATCACCACACTGATTAAAAGTAAGAATGCGAATAGTTTGCACACTGTGTTTCTTTGAAAGCAAAATGTTCTTCCTTTGATTTTCAGATCCTTCTAAAAATTTGTGTTTGATGAAATTAAGTGACAATCCATTCACTGTTGTAGTTGTAAATGTACAAGCCTCAACTGTGACTATTTTATCAATAAAATAATAATTCTTAAAACGTAAAAACCCGTTAATCGTTGTGCACTTAACATTTAATAAAAATAAACACTCTTTAGGGACCAACTCTATTTTTATTCGAAGATTTGAAAAATGAACAAGCAATCACCATGAGACTAAGGTGGATACGCTGCTCACCCAGTATTTGACGTCAAATATTAAATATCATAACACATTTGGTCAGAATATTGTGTTAGAATTACTTTATTAAAACATGCAAAACATTTTCGCTTGCCGACGACAGATATTAAAAAAAGGATTCCCAGGCACTAAGACATATTATCACAGGTTCATAAGCTCTATCGTTTTTCACGCATTGAGACATGTTGTCACAGAATGATCAGACCTAAAGTTTCTCAGGCATTGAGACATGTTGTCACAGATTCATCAGACCTAAAGTTTCTCAGGCATTGAGACATGTTGTCACAGATTCATCAGACCTAAAGTTTCTAACGCATTGAGACATGTTATAACAGGTTCAGCAGGTCTATCGTTTTTCAGGCATTGAGACATGTTATAACAGATTCAGCAGGCCTATTGTTTCTCAGGCATTGAGACATGTCATAACGGTTCAACAGGCCTATCGTTTCTCAGGCATTGAGACATGTTATAACAAGTTCAGCAGGCCTATCGTTTCTCAGGCATCGAGACATGTTATAACAGGTCCAGCAGGCCTATCGTTTCTCAGATATTGAGACATGTTATAACAGGTTCAGCAAGCCTATCGTTTCTCGGGCATTAAGACATGTTATAACAAGTCCAGCAGGCCTATCGTTTCTCAGGCATTGAGATATGTTTTAAAAGGTTCAGCAGGCCTATCATTTCTCCGGCATTGAGACATGTTATAACAGGTCCAGCAGGCCTATCGTTTCTCGGGCATTGACACATGTTATAACAGGTTCAGCAGGCCTATCGTTTCTCAGGCATTGAGACATGTTATAACGGTTCAGCAGGCCTATCGTTTCTCAGGCATTGAGACATGTTATAACAGGTCCAGCAGGCCTATCGTTTCTCGGGCATTGAGACATGTTATAACGGTTCAGCAGGCCTATCGTTTCTCAGGCATTGAGACATGTTATAACAGGTTCAGCAGGCCTATCGTTTCTCAGGCATCGAGACATGTTATCATAGGTTCAGCAGGCCTATTGTTTCTCAGGCATCGAGACATGTTATAACAGGTTCAGCAGGTCTATCGTTCTCAGGCATTGAGACATGTTGTAACAGATTTCTCAGACCTAAAGTTTCTAAGGCATTGAGATATGTTATAACAGATTCAGCAGGTCTATCGTTTCTCAGGCATTGAGACATGTTATAACAGGTTCAGCAGGTCTATCTTTTCTCAGGCATCGAGATATGTTATAACAAGTTAAGCAGGCCTATCGTTTCTCAGGCATTGAGACATGTTATAAAGGTTCAGCAGGCCTATCGTTTCTCTGGCATCGAGACATGTTATAACAGGATCAGCAGGTCTATCGTTTCTCGGGCATTGAGACATGTTATAACAGGTTCAGCAGGCCTATCGTTTCTCGGGCATTGAGACATGTAATATCAGGTTCAGCAGGCCTATCGTTTCTCAGGCATCGAGACATGGTATCATAGGTTCAGCAGGCCTATCATTTCTCAGGCATTGAGATATGTTATAACAGGTTCAGCAGACCTATCGTTTCTCAGGCATCGAGACATGTTATAACAGGTTCAGCAGGTCTATCGTTTCTCAGGAAGTGAGACATTTTATAACATGTTCAGCAGGCCTATCGTTTTTCAGGCATAGAGAGTGTTATAAGAAATTCAGCAGGTCTATCGTTTCTCCGGCATTGAGACATGTTATAACAGGCTCAGCAGGCCTATCGTTTTTCAGGCATTGAGACATGTTATAACAGGTTCAGCAGGCCTTTCGTTTCTCAGGCATTGAGACATGTTATAACAGGTTCAGCAGGCCTATCGTTTCTCAGGCGTCGAGACATGTTATCATAGGTTCAGTAGGCCTATGGTTTCTCAGGCATCGAGACATATTATAACAGTTTCAGCAGGTCTATCGTTTGTCAGGCATTGAGAAATGTTATAACAGATTCAGCAGGCCTATCGTTTCTCAGGCATTGCGACATGTTATAACAGGTTCAGCAGGTCTATCGTTTCTCAGGCATTGAGACATGTTGCTACAGATTTATCAGACCTCACGTTTCCAAGGCATTGAGACATGTTTTAACAGATTCATCAGGCCTATCGTTTCTCGGACATTGAGACATATTATAACAGGTTCAGCAGGCCTATCTTTTCTCAGGCATTGAGACATGTTATAACAGGTTCAGCAGGCCTATCGTTTCTCAGGCATTGAGACATGTTATAACAGGTTCAGCAGGCCTATCGTTTCTCAGAGATTGAGACATGTTATAACAGGTTCAGCAAGCCTATCGTTTCTCGGGCATTAAGACATGTTATAACAGGTTCAGCAGGCCTATTGTTTCCCAGACATCGAGACATGTTATAACAGGTTCAGCAGGCCTATCGTTTCTCAGGCATCGACACATGTTATAACAGGTTCAGCAGGCCTATCGTTTCTCCGGCATTGAGAAATGTTATAACAGGTTCAGCAGGCCTGTCGTTTCTCAGGCATCGAGACATGTTATAACAGATTCAGCAGACCTATCGTTTCTCAGGCATTGAGACATGTTGTCACAGATTTCTCAGACCTAAAGTTTCTAAGGCATCGAGACATGTTATAACAGGTTCAGCAGCCTATCGTTTCTCAGGAATTGAGACATGTTATAACAGGTTCAGCAGGCCTATCGTTTCTAGGGAATTGAGACATGTTATAACAGATCCAGCAGGCCTATCATTTCTCAGGCATTGAGACATGTTATCATAGGTTCATCATGTCTACGGTTTCTTAGGCATTGAGAGATGTTATAACAGATTCAGCAGGTCTATCGTTTCCAGGCATTGAGACATGTTATAACAGGTTCAGCAGGCCTATCGTTTCTCAGGCATTGAAACATGTTATAACAGGTTCAGCAGGCCTATCGTTTCTCAGGCATTGAGACATGTTATAACAGGTCCAGCAGGCCTATCGTTTCTCAGGCATTGAGACATGTTGTTACAGGTTCAGCAGGCCTATCGTTTCTCAGGCATCGAGACATGTTATAACAGGTTCAGCAGTTCTATCGTTTCTCGGGCATTGAGACATGTTATAAAAGGTTTATCAGGCCTATTGTTTCTCAGGCATTGAGTCATGTTTTTTACAGGTTCAGCAGGCTTATCGTTTCTCGGGCATTGAGACATGTTCTAACAGGTTCAGCAGGCCTATCTTTTCTGAGGCATTGAGACATATTATGACAGGTTTAGCAGGCCTATCATTTCTCAGGCATTGAGACATGTTATCATAGGTTCATCATGTCTACGGTTTCTTAGGCATTGAGACATGTTATAACAGATTCAGCAGGTCTATCGTTTCCAGGCATTGAGACATGTTATAAAAGGTTCAGCAGGCCTATCGTTTCTCAGGCATTGAGACATGTTATAACAGGTTCAGCAGGCCTATCGTTTCTCAGGCATTGAGACATGTTGTTACAGGTTCAGCAGGCCTATTGTTTCTCAGGCATCGAGACATGTTATAACAGGTTCAGCAGTTCTATCGTTTCTCAGGCATTGAGACATGTTTGAACAGGTTCAGCAGGCCTATCGTTTCGCAGGCATTGAGACATGTTATAACTGGTTCATCAGGCCTATTGTTTCTCAGGCATTGAGTCATGTTTGTAACAGGTTCAGCAGGCTTATCGTTTCTCAGGCATTGAGACATATTATAACAGGTTTAGCAGGCCTATCGTTTCTCGGGCATTGAGACATGTAATAACCGGTTCAGCGGGCCTATCGTTTTTCAGGCATTGAGACATGGTATAACGGGTTCAGCAGGCCTATCGTTTCTCAGGCATTGAGACATGTTATTACAGGTTCAGCAGACCAAATGTTACTCAGGCATTGAGACATGTTATAACAGATTCATCAAGCCTATCGTTTCTCGGGCATTGAGACATGTTATAACAGGTTCTGCAGGCCTATCGTTTCTCAGGCATCGAGACATGTTATAACAGATTCAGCAGGCCTTTCCTTTCCCGGGCATCGACACATGTTATAACAGGTTCAGCAGGTCTATCGTTTCTCAGGCATCGAGACATGTTATCATAAGTTCAGCAGGCCTATAGTTTCTCAGGCATTGAGACATGTTATAACAGGTTCAGCACGCCTATCGTTTCTCAGGCATCGAGACATGTTAATACAGATTCAGCAGGCCTATCGTTTCTCAGGCATCGAGACATGTTATAACAGATTCAGCAGGCCTATCGTTTCTCGGGCATTGAGACATGTTATAACAGGTTCAGCAGGCCTATCGTTTCTCAGGCATCGAAACATGTTATAACAGGTTCAGCAGATCTATCGTTTCTCAGGCATCTAGACATGCTATAACAGGTTCAGCAGGTCTATCGTTTCTCAGGCATTGAGACATGTTATAACAGGCTCACCAGGCGTATCGGTTCTCAGGCATTGAGACATGTTATAACAGGCTCAGCAGGCCTATCGTTTCTCAGGCATCGAGACATGTTATAACAGGTTCAGCAGGCCTATCGTTTCTAAGGCATTGAGACATGTTTTAGCAGGTTGAGCAGGCCAATCTTTTCTCAGGCATTGAGACATGTTTTAACAGGTTCAGCTGGTCTGTCGTTTCTCAGGCATCGAGACATGTTATAACAGGCTCAGCAGGCCTATCGTTTCTCAGGCATTGGGACATGTTATAACAGATTCAGCAGGTCTATCGTTTCTCAGGCATTGAGACATGTTATAACAGGTTCAGCAGGCCTATCGTTTCTCTGGCATCGAGACATGTTATAACAGGTTCAGCAGGCCTATCGTTACTCAGGCATTGAGACATGTTATAACAGGTACAGAAGGCCTATCGTTTCTCGGGCATTGAGACTAGTTATAACAGGTCCAGAAGGCTTATCGTTTCTCATGTATTGAGACATGTAATAACAGGTTCAGCAGGTCTATCGTTTCTCAGGCATTGAGACATTTTATAACAGGTTCAGCAGGCCTATCGTTTCTCAGGCATCGAGACATGTTATAACAGGTCCAGCAAGTCTATTGTTTCTCAGGCATTGAGACATGTTGTCACAGATTTCTCAGACCTAAAGTTTCTAAGACATTGAGACAGGTTATAACAGGTTCAGCAGGCCTATCGTTTCTCAGGCATTGAGACATGTTTTAACAGATTCAGCAGGCCTATCGTTTCTCATGCATTGAGATATGTTATCATAGGTTCATCAGGTCTACCGTTTGTTAGGCATTGAGACATGTTTTAAAAAGCCCATGAGATTTATCTTTTCTTAGATATTGAGACATGTAATAACAGGATCATTAGGCCGATCGTTTCCCAGGCATTAAGAAAGGTTCAACAGGCCTATCGTTTCTCAGTAATACTGGTAATATGTTTTATAAAATGAACGTACGCTTGTTTTAGAATTCATAGACGCAAACAAACCATGAGATGCTCCTGCCAAAGGGAATAAATGGTTCGATTTTAACCAAATCTTAACTTATATACGCATTTATTTATATAAAGTGATCAAGATATACGCATTACATTTATATTAAGTAATCAAGATATACGCATTTCATTAATAAAGTGATCAAGATATCATCAGAAAGAAAGTTTGATCCTGTAATGTAATAGGAAAATTATGATAATAATTTACAAACATATTAGGTGTTAAACGTTTACATTTTAAATATTTATTTATGGTCTTGTTAAGACTAATATCCTTTTCTGGATAACATCAAAAATCTTGTAGGTATTTTAGCCACCTGTATCTTTCAATTACATTGGACTCGATCTTGTCATGTTTAAGCAAGACGTTATATAACTGTCATTGTAGTTTTATATATTCTTCATGTCAAACAGTCATCTCGAACAGTAATTAGTCTGCATGAACAGTTTATGGTATTGCATAAAAGCCAGAGATATTGTTCTGTATTTTTGGGAGAAGAAGTGAACGGCCGGACGGCCGGAATGGGCCACGTAAGGCTCTTAGGAAATGACACTTAGAAATTTACTAGGAATATTTATACTTATATGAAAGAACTGTTTATGTTTTAGAAAGTCGGTTTAATCATAAAATTAACTGTTAAAAGCTTAAGATATATAAAGTTATTTCAGAACTCAACTGGTGTTCGTATTATTACACCCTAAGACCTTTGTAAGAATTAACCACTACGTTACAAGGTCTTCTTTGTGGCGCCCAGTGCCAGGATCTTACTTCTAGTGGTCGTCGCGGCATAACGAGGAAGAAAACTTCTATACGACACAGCGCGCAAGAACCTACCTTACGTCACGCCAGTAAACCAGAATATCACAGAGGTCAGAATGGAGGCTTACAGGTTAGTTCCTTTTGCTAATAAAGTCTTAATCCAATCATGATACACAGAACTGGTATTAAAATTCAAAAATGTAGGCTTTCCTTTTAAAGATAATACTGGGGAAGGGGGTTATTTTTGGATTGTAGATTTTTATTTTTGGATATCGGAAATGTTAGTCAATGTGCCGAATTCTTGGTTAGTAATTTTTGAAATTTTAACTGTTAGATCAGTAATTAATTTAGGCTCTATATGTTCTTTACTTAGTAAAAGATTTTCAAAAATTAAAGTGAAAACTTTACTTAAAACGGCAAAAACAAAAACGACAAGTTTACGTGCTACATTAGTTCAGGTGAAATTTAACAATCTAAAAAAATTTTTGCACACACATTTTTGTTGTAATTTCCAATATTTCTCAAAAATTTTAGGAAAATATTTTTGTAACAGCAACGGATGTAGGTTAATTTTGGCATTAACTGCTTAGTTTTTTTTAAAAGGAGATTAGAAGACAACTTTTTGATGTCAAAAAGTAATATAAATATTCCGAAACACTGGTTGTGTAGTTTAACTACCAGCTTAAAAAAATAGAAAAATGTACAAAAATATTTAAAAAAAAAGAAAAATGTACTAGAAAAAAAATAATTTAAAAAGACTATTTTTGGTATTAACTATCAGCTTAAAAAAAGAAAAGTATTTAACATGTTTCAGTATGAGTGTTGTACAATGAATGTTAGGTTTTTTTCTCTGGTACAAGGTATTATTACTAGATTATGTGATGTAACTGTCGCGTTGCAAGCGTTGAGACCGTTCAATCTTTGTTTATAAGTTTTGTTCCGAGCGTATCGGATGTGTATATATGTATATATGTTTGAGAAGAAAACAGTAAAACGCTGTTGTTATCCGCGATTATGACGCGATGAATTTTAGTTGATTCCGAGAGTACCGGAAGTCGATGTTTATGACTATGTTTATGCCAATGGCTATGATCATGCCTTGGCTATGTCTATTTTTATGTTCGCGTTTCAGTAATGTAGTATACTGATGTAAACCGTGAAAATGCGCGATAGCATTAATTGACTTAAGTTTAACGTATGCAGCTTTGTTGCTGAATCGATCAGCGGTAAGCCTTTTTTTGAAAATGTACGGGTATGTCTTCCTACATTTCGGGCTTACACATTAATGTGTACGTTACTTTTTAGCATTGGATGCGAGTGCGCTAACGATGTCGACAATTTTTGAGAATAATTGTCACGTGACTTGTAATTAAGTTGTGCGGTCTCAGCAAGTTTCGCGATCATATATCACTGTCATCGATTTAAATTGTTGTGTGCTTGTATGCACATATTTTTTAAATAATTTAATGGAAATGCGATTAATCGATGTTGTTTATGTTAAAGTTATGCGTCCATACGCACGTGTCATTTAAGGTATTTTTTGTCTGAGCGATATGTCTGATGAAGTATGCTTGTCAATATAAGTATGTACTCTTTCTTTTCAAATGATTTTTTATTATTTCATGTACCATGAGTGTAGGGTTTTTGGCTTTTTCTAAGATTTTTGTTTTCATTAATCATTAATAGTTAAATATTTACATATTTTCATTTTGCGGCACAAGTTCATTGGGCAGATTTTAATGCATACATAACATTAATAAGGATTATTGAAAATTTAATTATTAATTGGGTATTTATCAAATGGGGTTAGGGATGCCAGTGAAAGGTGTCGTTGTGCGGAAGCGGGTTTAATTGGCTAGGAACAAACCACAGAGCATGGTGTTACAGCTGGGTCATATTGCTCTCCCGTTAGTATGCTCCAAATGAACGAGTCAATCATCTACCCGGTGGGTTAAGCAGAGGATGGAACTACCTTCTGGACAATTAACATATATTGGACATTTCATATAATATTTACAAGATCGAATTTTCCAGCTTTTTCTTTATAGTGTGGATATTTCCAACTGACGTTATCTTGAGGTTATTCGCCAACAGCTCAAGAAGTGTAACAATACAAGTGATTAGAAATTCATCTTTACAACTATTCACAACGGACAGACGACGACAGATGTTGTTTTCACTCAAGCAAGGATTCGCGACCTGTCCCGGTGAGACGCTGATGGAATAAGAAACGACTTCAATTCCGTGACGCTTCCTATGATGGGCATGGCGAACGATTGTGCTGAAGAATCCTGAGCTTAACTTGGCATGCAGTGCGATGAGGATGCAGTACTATCATAAGTCGTATCGTTCCATAATTATTGATATTATCATACGTAGTAATTATCATTTTCATCACTGTTTATTATTGTTGAAATGATGCACACAGTCATCGAACAACTAACAATAACATTTTTAAGGCAAACTCCATATGTCAAATGTCTTGAGTATTTTCATCTTTAACACACACAGAATATTTCTATGATTAATTATGCAGACAATTACAATGTTTTGAACATGTTAACCACTCAGTACAGTTTGCTTTCTGTAAAATATGAAGGAAATCGGAAAAAATGAGGGTTTTTTTTCCTAAAAATATGTACAACTTTAATTACAGATTAACTAAATTGTAAGTGTATGATAACAATATTTTGTTATATACAGATGCTCTACATTTTCTTTCTATTTGCAGAACTTATATGCGTTTTTTAATGTTACTCATGCAAGAAAAGGAAACCCAAATGACGCACGGATGAGATCACGGAAAAGAAATCAACATACTGTACAAATGTTTGCAGAAGTGTTGTCATATTATGCAGATTTGATTTTCATATTCCACCGTGATAATAGTGACTTTCCGTGTTGTAAATTTTATGAAAATGTACTTATTTTTGTATGTCCTTGAAACCGAACATCACTTAAGGCATACATATGTACTAGTATTTAATATTAGGGTTTCCTGTACACGCACATTAATTTTATTATATAATATATATTTTAATGCTTCTTGCAGGCAGTAGTATCTATATCGTAACCAAAAATTAATATTACATTTAAACGGTAATATATTATTTCGGTCTGAAACACAACCACTCAGAAATGTTATTTAATATCACATACTTTATTTCCGAATTGAGTTTTCTTTCTGACTGGTTAATACTGATACAAAACTGGCTGAAATCTGTTATACGACTCTCTATCTTTTTTTTTGGTTTTTGTAAAGAAAGGAAGGGATTAGTAATGTAATAGGAAAATTAAAATAATAATTTACAAACATATTAGGTGTTAAACGTTTACATTTTAAAATATTTATTTATGGTCTTGTTAAGACTAATATCCTTTTCTGGATAACATCAAAAATCTTGTAGGTATTTTAGCCACAGGTCATTTCATGTCTTCACCTGTATCTTTCAATTACATTGGACTCGATCTTGTCATGTTTAAGCAAGACGTTATATAACTGTCATTGTAGTTTTATATATTCTTCATGTCAAACAGTCATCTCGAACAGTAATTAGTCTGCATGAACAGTTTATGGTATTGCATAAAGCCAGAGATATTGTTCTGTATTTTTGGGAGAAGAAGTGAACGGCCGGACGGCCGGAATGGGCCACGTAAGGCTCTTAGGAAATGACACTTAGAAATTTACTAGGAATATTTATACTTATATGAAAGAACTGTTTATGTTTTAGAAAGTCGGTTTAAACATAAAATTAACTGTTAAAAGCTTAAGATATATAAAGTTATTTCGGAACTCAACTGGTGTTCGTATTATTACACCCTAAGACCTTTGTAAGAATTAACCACTACGTTACAATCCTTCAATATTTATTGGAATATTCCTCCTCGATTTAAAGTCGTGCAATATGACAATGATTAAATTATGATTGGGAATGAAAGATATTACCATTTGGAGCTAGCATTTTTTGTTTTCAAATTATCGAACGAAATATGAAAATTTGCTTACAAAGTATATTTTAAACGTCATTATCGCAATGTTCTTTTGTAAGTTTTGTAATTGTGTATTCTTAATTGAAAACTATACAGTTTGTACATCCACGAAGTCTATTTGAGAATCTTTTTTTTTTCAAATACATATGGAATATATTATTACAGTATGCATTCTGTAGGTTCGTATTTTTCGAGTTTGGTATGTAAACACTATCGCGCGAGACCGAAGGTCGAGCGTGATGTGGTTTACGTGCACAACGAGAAATAATACGAACCTACAGAATGCATACTGTCATAATGTTCCTTTAATCATATACCTTTCTCGCTCAAAACAAATTTAAATAAACTAAACAACACAAATTTTAGTAAAAAAACGTGGTTTAAATAATAGCAGAAATAAAAATAGTAACTTGATAGTAAATTTATGAATGGCGTAAAATACCGTAACGTTTGTAAAACTGCGACGGAAATTTCCTATGGAGTTCGTAAAATTCGACAACCTAGTGCGACGTAGTATATGACATCACATAGAACACGGAAAGCCGCAAATTAAAAATGGAAATGTACATTGTTTGATAAGGAATTTCTAATCTGACGAGTTGTATCAATTTTGCGGATTAGCGATGCACTTTTCTAAAATCATTCACGAGTATATAATAAATGACTTTAACACAGAAAGCTTTAAGATTTATTACTGCAACAGTTACTGTGGTATCATTTAATTTCGCTGGCACGAAATTTCGCGGAATCGCCGAAAAAGACTGTTTCGCGCGGACGTAAATTCGCGCAAATCCAAATTTTCAACAAAAAATATTATTATCGATATTTTACCGACCGTTATCAATACCTATTGTTTATTTGAACACGCGAGGTAATCATGTGTCATTTGGCATTCTGTCAATTACCACTTCCTTTGTTAGTCAATTATCGGACCGCTGTTTATTCGGCGCCTCTAAATGACACGCGACCCGTTTGATACATGTATCTTGATAATTCATATCATAATTGGCATGTTAAATTTCGTACCCGTTTTATGGTCTTAAGTGGCAATTGATTGCGAAACAGTTACTCAAAAAAGAGTTGATAAATTAAAAGTGAGATGACAACGATATTGTGTGGTAAAACGTGACCTAAATGCGCGGACTAAATTGTCGTTCAAGTTTTGAAGTAACATAAAGCATATTCCAAAAGAAATTCGACAGTTATAACTAATTTTATTTTATTCATTAATGACATTATTCGATACTTCTAATTTATATCAAATTGCGATACGGGCAACTATATATAAAGTCTAGGTCCATTCGGACATAGCACGTTTCGGATACGTATGTAGAAGTTTTTGGTTAAATTTTAGCGTAGGTTTTAAATTCGCGCACTGGTCCGAGCGCGAAATGCGCGAAAATTAGGCCATCGCTAAATAAAATGATACCACAGTATTACGTGAACAGAATAATGAAGTTTGGGTTTTAAAAAGGGATTATAAAGTAGTTCAATGCATATCATGAACACGGTTGATTTCGAATAATAGTCACCCCTGGGGAGTGAATGTACGGAAATGAATAAAACTCATAAAATTAGGAGGTATTGGAATTATCCTCTGCATTATATGCATTTCGTTGCACAACACCTGTTTGAATACAAATTCAATCTTGTGTTAAAATTTGGCGTTAAACTTGCAAACTTCACAAAATGTTATGCAACGTTTGAACGTTCAAACGTATTGGCTTTTATTATAATCATCTACAGTATATAACGATGATACACTGTATTAAACACGTTCTGCAAAATTCTAACTGAATAAATTAGTAAATTGTAATTGTACGACACTGAAGCATGTTTGCTTCGCCCAATTGGTAAACATGTATTTTTCAAAACAATATGCATATCAGGAATCGCCACACAAAACACAGCCCCACCCCCCCCCCCCCCCCACCCCCACGCAGCAAAATAAAAAGATAGTAAAAGAAAGCATGTTTTATAAGTATATCAAATTCAAATAAGACGCCACAAACAATGAACGAAAAAGAGGGCCCTTGTGGTGACCGCCATGGAACGGTCAGTGGCAAAACAATTTGCCACTAGGGGTTAAACCAGGTTCTAAGGTGCACCAACCTCACACTTGTTCCAACAGGTTCTCAAATACAAGTTGTCTGGGTGAAATAACTTCAAACCACCCATCAGCTCAACAATGTTGTATGCAAAAGCAGACAAACGCAGAAATCATAAGAAGCTTATAGCACTGAAAATCCAAATGGGTGGGTATTCAACGATCTTACCGAGAGCAGAGAAGCTGCAGTCAAATCAGCAAGAACACGATGATGGGGATAAAAAAACAAATCGAGCTTCTAGGTTCTTCTTTAAATAAATCCCTATAAGCATTCATAAAGTCTTACATCTCTGACAAAAAATAGAGAGTACGGGTTTGTAAAATGACTAATTTGAAATAACAACAAAATGAGAACCTGTCTGATTACCGCCTTAAAACCGTCATTGGCAACACAATTGGACGTTAGTTGTTTAAAGCAGGTTATAAAGTGCTCCAACATTACACTTGCTTTTATAGGTTATCGTGTGAACAAACAATTAGTACATCTTGTATTCATAAAAACACCTATTAATCCGAAAGTGTTGCATGCAAATTGACAGAAACATAATAAACTTGATAAACTAACAGCACTGTCAATGGTCAGAGAGTTGAAGAATTGCAATCCCCAGAGACTCGCATGCAACAGCTTACGGTGTTTATATTTCACTACTTGTTCTTTATAGCATGCAGCGATGTTAAAGATTTCTATAAACATTAGAAAACTTTGCCACACAACCTTTTGGGTCAAGTGTGAGGTTGGTGCATCCGAGAACCTGGTTTAAATCCCCAGTGGCAATTTGATTGCCACTGACCGTTCCAAGGCGGTAACCCATCGGATTCTCATTGTTGTTAATTGTTTTGGTGTCTGTTTTAAAGCTGATCATGTTATTAACCAGACTCTCTTTCTCTTCTTGGCTGTGTGGGGAGGTTATTTTTTCTGAATGTGACAATTTCATTTTATGTATATTTCACTTTTTAAACATATTTTCGGTACCAAAAATAAAGGTAATCCTTTTACAAGTTTGATACCTAGATTTAGATAAAAATCACTACAGCATCAATGTATTTATTTCTCAGCAAGTATTTTATAAAGATTTGAACTAAAGAAAATTTAAAAAAGTGTTAATTACTTCACTTGTTTTCGTGAAAACCGTCTGTAAATTAAAAAAGAAAGAAAGGTTACCAACATAATATTATACAGCCTGGTGATCCACTCATCTACAGTTGATCATTATGCTTACTACGAGGGCAAAGGTGGCAAGGGTTTAAAAGTTTAAGTAACTTAATAGGAAATCTGTAAAATACCTTTGCCTAAGGTTATAAAACTGAGTTTGGAAACCAGTCCCAAATCTCAAGCATCTGATTGGCTGAAATGGCGACTGGTCGCAATTTCAGCCAATCAAATGCTTGATATTTGAGACTGGTTTCTATGCTCAGTTTTATAACCTTGGGCACTAGACGCTCGATCTTCTTCATTTTTCGAGGTCTTTTCTTGGGGCACGGCAAGTTCATTTTGGCCTCAAAGCACCATGTTTATGCGGAATATATATCTCGTATAGTGCATGGTGTCAGAAACGGTCCGGCGCCAAATTTCTTCAGAAGCTTTGAGATGTGGAATATCAGCTCAGATTAAAATCTTCCCAGCCTTTGTTTAAATAACTTTAAATGTGTCGACCCACTCGTTCCTGCTTTTGTTAAATTGGTATCCAACTTGGCCCTAGGCCAGCGCGATTGTGTGCCTAAGTGCCATACATAAACCTGTTGGTTAAATACGTAAATTTGTCCTTCATTCCGGGTATATTAAGCTTATTGTTCATTGCGCCGAGATCAGACGGTCGCCGACCAAGGCCTTGTCCACTTGTAAGTCGGAGGCTGGAACCAGTCGGCCTAAGGTTTGGGCAGTGCTTGCAGTTTTAAGTGACCTGAACCGATCTTAACCATATGACACTTGGCTCACGCTTGTCCTCCGTAATGAACGCATATCGATAAATGCGACATGCTAAAGTGTTCGTACCTGCCATAGAGTTGTGGCTATTAAAAATTCATGGAACAAGTATTGACTCCAACCTTAGTCCTCATCCAAATTACTCGTGGCATGCAATTGCTTGAAAACCGTTCACGGGCGGACTTAATAATATCTTACGTTCTATATCATTTAAAATTTATAGCATCGGATGTTTGTGCATTATGGCTGTCGTAAAAAGTCGCCCCGTGCAATTAAGTCAGTACTGTGAGTAGTATTAATCGGTAACCGGAATAAACGGGGTTATCGACGCAGCCTTATTTGGGTGGGGGAGGGGGGAACGTGTACCGGCTAACTGAGGTAGTACATGTAGCGTGCGCAGAGTTATGTGGCTAGTTTACAAATAATGTTTCACCTCCACTGTAGTTCAGTAAAAGAGAAAATTACGCCTGGTGAAAACTAAAACATTGAGAAATATGCTCCAACTTGATTTTATGATTTAATACCAGCATAAAGAATCATTTATGTAAATTATGCAAATAATATTCATAAATTCAAAACTTTTACTATCCCAAAGATTAACTTTCAATTTGATATGCCCTGTTTATACGCCTTTCCAATAATTCGATGAATTTATTTGGTTACCTCCCCTGTCCAGTCACGTGACTGCTTTACAGGAAAAATGATTGCGCGCTGTAATAACGTAATAGGGAATATGTTCCTACAACTTTCTTTTTTATCATAAAATTATTTTTTGAAAAATGTATTTTCTCTTTGAATTAGTAATAATACATCAGCGTCATGATATTTTTGAAAATAATTGAGTAAACAATCAGGTTTCTGACTAAAAGTGTCAATTCATTATTCCTCGCATTAAACACTAAACGACTTGAACTAACAAACAGACGCAGTGTTCTCTTCACGGCTTAATTGAGTCTCGTTTCCGGATTAGCGTGTCTATTCAACTACTGACATCATGTTGTGATTATGTCGGCGGCGATTGATTTTGAAGGCGGCATGCCATAAACATGTCAAACTGTCTCGCACACGGGGTCATCTGTCAATTACTTAAAGGGGCAGATATCATTGACCAATAGAGATCGTGTAATTTCTGTTTGCAAGGTATCTACACCTCCCAATTCTTAAGTATTTCGGAGTCCTTTAACTACTGGATGTGCCAGCAAATGTATTTGATTTAGCACTTAAATGGATTCTTAATCAACATTACGACACGTTGTAGAAACAAAAGCCGTCAATAAGAAACAAATCTTGTCAAAACATTTTATATATGTTTAATTAAGAATTTGGGCTTTTATGCCAAAATTACAATCTGTCAAACCTAAGAAATCTAAATTGGATATTCAACCATATTGTGATATAAATATCCCCATCTTTTTGGAAGCCGGCATCTAAATCCTTGGATTTTATTCTACGATTGATACTTCTACAACAAACAATCAGATTACCGATCCTGTTTTATTTCAAGACAGAATCAATCAATTGCTTGTGAAGTATACGTAACATTTTAAATATTCAAATTATTTATTCGTTGACCATAAACGCCTTAAATTTTTAGGACAATTCTATTGTTCAAATGTGTAAGTATGAACAAATTCAGATTGTATTTTTTGTCTACAGATCATGTAACCAGATGTTGACATATCACGATTTCCGGATAATAGCGCAATACTAGCCTTAGCAATTTGCAACATTTACACCAGTAAAATATATTTTCAGCAGAAAAGATATTAAGAAGAAATTGTTGTACATAATTGGTAAAATTAATGCTTATGTTTGTCCAAATTGCGTTTCATACTGCCTACTATCAACAAGAATGGTACATGTTCTTAAATCATTAAAAATCTAATTATCTAACAAATAGTAAACATAAAAAAGTCTGGCTAGAATAACAGACCAGCAACTTATTTTTTCACCGCCGGCGACGAACGCAGACCTGCAAAATAGCGGATAAGGTTAGCTATTATGTGCTTAAGCCATTAGCCCGATAGTTCAGCTATCCTGCAGAGCCTCGTTTTGGATTGATTTTCTGTCGCGGGAAGTAATTCGTACAGGACTGCGAAACTGTTTATTGGAAAGGCGTATAGATTATAAATATGGAACATTCGACCGTCAAGCGGGTATCGCCAAAATTTTTTTTTTCATCTGTAGTTTATGCAAAGTTTATAATGTCGATCGATACATTTTAATATAATTTAGTTAGCCAGGGTTGGTGAACAGGTTTCTAAAATTACACAAATTTAAATGACTTCACCAATTCACATAAACATGTATTTATAATAATTATTTACTATCATGAATCCTTGATAACAAATCAAAACTTTCTTTGGCATTTGTTTTGTTTATCTGCGTGTATGCTATGCGTGGTAAAAACAGATCTGTCGCACGCTTGCTATGCTATTTGTTCGGGATAAAAAAAAATTGCCTTAACCCTCAACGCGTGTCAGAAACTTATAATCACAACTATTTTATCGGACATTATTTCTCATAAAAACATTAAATACATTTCTTTGTCAGAGGATAGGCTCATATGATATCTACATAATTATGAAACTTCAATTAAACTCAAGCTGGACATGGGCCTTTGGATCTGGATCTACATTGTTCCTTGTTCGGTTAGAAAACAAACAACCAGCAACGGACGAATTTATGGGAAACATTGTGGATCCTACTTGGATGGCACAGACTTTTGATCTGGATCTGTAATGTTTGCCCAAGGAAGTAATATTTACAGAGTAAATGAATAGATTTGCTAAGTAAGCACATGTTCATTGTACTTTTGAATTACTTGGAAATTTTACATGGTATATCAACAACACTTCTAAGTGATTCACTTTAAAATTACAGTTTGCAATTTTATAAATATTATATTTGCGGTCATGCGTCACTGAAAACAGTTCGTAAGCTTCAGCAATGATGCTTCATATGTAGAGATAACGAATATTTAAAGATATTTCTTGTTTCAATATGTTTCTTGTTTATATTCACTATTCGCCTTTCTTACCTATCCGATTAAGCGTCAGCAAATGCATCAAATCACTGCATTTAAGCAGAACAGTATTAACGTTTAATTTAATAGAAAGTAGCCAGCTGAGAGTTTGATTAAAGTAGCGGTAGACCGTTGAACTTGGTTCTTTTGAAACTACGAATCGAAATGTGACTATACTTTTACATTTATTAAAATTAGAAAAGCACCAAACACGACAAGTATGAAAATATTGCAAGCATGGCTTGAAAGCTAATGTGTACGCGTATGTAAATACAACTCTCTACAGTAAAGAAGACAAACAATTAATGCCCAAGTTTATAAAACTGAACAATCATCATTCCAGCCAGTCAGATGCTTGAGATTTTAGACTGGTTTCCAATCTCAGTTGTATAACCTTCAGCCAATATTTTTGCACCGTCAGGTCTAAATTTAGTATCAAACGTCAGTCTGAATTTGTCGTTATATGTGTGAATTGTTACTCCCGTTCATTAAATTTAAATTAAAAGTAATCATTATTTTAATTTTAGATTATAAAAGTTTAAATTAGAGTTTACAAATAACAGCCTAACGATAAATGATATAAGTAATACGCGTAACATTACATTTAACCCATGTTTTAACTACACTAAAACAGATCATTTAATTTATTGATTCAATAACATTACAAAAAAATACACACAAATACTAATTTTAAAGACATGACATTGTATTGTAACCGGACTTTAGCGATCTCGTACAAATTCTTTCGCCAACATCGCTTGTTTAAGACCAGCAAGGGGAATAGCTACATGTATAATTTGTAAACCTGCTATGTAAATTTCCAATTATGCCCAAAAGCATTAACTCCCCTATTCGCAAAATATTATATGAAATTATTTCCGTTTCGAATAATACGAACTTGACCGTAATTGTCAGTGTGGAATGAAAAGGTGCGTGTATCTCGTGCGATTAGGCTATTTAAGTGTTGGTTTTATCTGTGTACACCATTCGAGGCGTTTCTATTCATCGGTAAACATGTCGGCAAGAAGAACACATTTATGTAGCAATTTACTCGGAGAGTTTGCAAACGCTTTTTTCGGCGTTAGCTGTCTAAGCTCACTTTTGACCTAGTTTTTCTACCAATGAAATGTTGTAAATAATACGCGTATTCTATTATTATGCAGCGGGAAAATGAAATAAACTATTTCGATTGGTAGCTATTTACACCGGAGAGGCATCTAGCAGGGTGGAGAGGTATCTAGTGGGTTTTTTATTATTATGCAGCGGAAAAATAAAATAGACTATTTCGATTGGTTTAGTGGGTGTAGTTTACGATTACCGTAACGATTTTTATATTTTGTGTATGTATTTACCTGGCACTGACATGTTCGAGCATTTTCGTTTTTAAAAACGATAATTGTATTGGAGAAAAACATATTTGCGATTTAAATAACCAGTTAAGTCAATATTGATGGCTTAAATACAATTTTATATGGAATATTCTTGGGTGTCAGGTAAACATTTGCGTATTGCGTAACGTACTAAGCGTAAAACGAAAGTGCAAATATTTATAGTTCTTACTGGTTCCTTTCTAATTCCTTTGATACTGATTGTTAATTTCAAGAGAGAAAGTCATGTTATCTGTAGTGTAGTGGCTAACCTTCTCGCCTCGCAAGCGGAGGCCCCGGGTTCAATACTCAGGAGGGACACTTTTTTAAATTTCGCTCTTGCAGCAAGCTGTTATTATTTATAATTATTCAATTGCAAGGACATTTATTCATCTTGAGTTCTTACTCTACAAGAGGGTTTTTATTGAAACTGAATAAATGTAGATCAAGACTAGAATGTAAGGCGTTGCTTTTGGTTTAAACCCCTGTGGCAGTTTGAAAAGCCATTGACCGTTCCAAGGCGGTAACCCCTCGGGTTCTTATTGTTGTTAATTCTTTGTGGTTCTTTGGAACTGATCATTTTATTAACCATGCTCTCTCTCCCTCTTCTTCTTGACTGTGTCACGTAGGAGTCTGTTTTTCTGAATGTGGCACTTCCTGATTTGCATATTTCACTTTTTTAATCGACTTATTATCGCTTGTTGCAACAATTTCAACATTTTTTTGAAAGACATTTTCAATAAATTTATGAGTTGTCATGATTCGGTCGCTTAATCTCTAGGTCATACTAAGAAGGCAGGGAGGTTCATCAGCAGCTTTAACAAGTAAAACAAAATAATTAAACTGTGTATGCTTCGCCTTTCAATATTTCTTTCTTTCTTATATACATGTATATATAAATATTTTCCATCAACGCCGTTTATCTTTTTTAAAGATATTTCTTGTTAGACTTGATTCAGTGAGCTGAAGGTTTAAAGTTTGAGACAGAATAGACAGCAGAGAGTGTCAGAATAAAGCCTTATCGAGGCATTAAAGGATCACGTGGCAGTCAACAAGGACATATGACAACTGGGAGCTTTCTCCATTGGAACGAAGTCATTTGTTACAAGTCAGATAAGTAGGGCACTTCGCCAGTGGTTGCGCCGCTGATTTAACAGGAACCGAAGCGTTGGGAGCCAGAAACTAAGAGTATTTTGTGATAAGTACTGTTTTATTTCATCGGCTTTTGTTAAATTAGAAAAGCGGGTATCTTCTTTTGTTTGAAAATAGTGTAACTGTTGTGGACCATTTTTTGAAAGGAAGATTAAAATGCTGCTTTGCTTTTTGTACAGAAATTATTTAAGCCAAAAAAGAAGTTATAGACATTGGTTATTTTAGTTGGCGGTAAATGGAAATGGTGATTTGGCATGAGGGAAGCAAGATCAGCAATTCTAAAATAGCTGTTTTTTATATTTAATGAAGTGTTGTAATAGAGGCCCGAATGTAATTGTAATTATGAGTTAAGAAGTGAATGTAATTTTCGCCGGTAACAGAATCTATGTATTTATTGAAGATTATTCAGAAAAAAAGGTTGGTTAATTAAAAATAAACCTGATATTTCATTGTGAAATCATATAGCAGACGTTTGAAAATCCGTGTGAAGATGATTGGTTGAAAATGTGTCTCTCTGGATGTAATCGTAAGATAGTTAAGCCTGTTTGTAAAAAAGAATTACTTATTACTGAAATGGCTAAACCTTAATGTTAACTTCGCTTTGGAAGGCAATTTCTTATGAGATTTCAGAGATGTGACTTGATCTATTTTAGCATTTGCTGTTTTCTTTAGAATACATGAAGTACTGGGTATTCGTTTTGGAAGGCAGTTCCTTATGAGATTTCGGAGATGTGACTTGATCTATTTTAGCATTTGCTGTTTTCTTTAGAATACGTGAAGTACTGGGTATCAAAAGGTCGGACATTGAGTTTTTCTGAAAGTTTTTGTGGATTTTTATATTTTATATTTCTAATTGAAAATAGATGTTTAATAGCAGGCAAAAGTGTAATTGCTAGAACAGGAAGTTATAATGTCTGGTTAGACTTTTATAACGATATTTAATTTGTTCTAAAATATTGAAATAAAAATCGGAATTAATTTTTATATCACTATATTTTTGGTAAATATTGCAATGAAGGCTGTCTTAAGAAATTGTAATTAATAGCTTTGTTATTCAATCTTTAATGATTTTTCAAAGCAAAAACTGAGATTTTCAATGTACGATAAGAATAACTTTGGATTACATTTGTTTTCGGTCTGGAGAAGCTACGGTAAGTGCAAATAATAAGACTAGTGAGAGACTCCCAGTGACATGGTAAATGCGAAAGACAGCTTGTACGCAGACTTTTAGTATCGCCGAGTTTGGATTTGGTAATGTTGAAATATTATCTTTTAATTTAGGCATTACTGAGAAAATGCTATCAATTTTAGTATCATCGACTTAGAATTTATTATGTTATTAAATAGAATATTATAGGAAGTTACATAGTTGAAAGTAACGATCACTAAATGTAAATGTTATTCTAGAGTTATTTTTGAGTGCTATTGTTGTGGGATACAGTGCCTATATGTGTTGTTGTTTGTTTTTTTTTTTTGGTTTTTTTTGACACACGGCCCCCGGTGCCGCTGTTGTGAGGCCCCCGGTGCCAAGTTCGTGTTGTATGTGTGAGAACACGGCCCCCGGTGCTGTGTTATGTGGCCCCTGGTGCCAGCTGTTTTGTGTATGAGCTGTTGACGTTTATTTGCAGTGTTATTAATGTAGCGTAGCCTGTGAATTATTCCCTGTTTTGTTGTGTTCATTCAAAGCCAGTTATTGTTGTCGTCTTGTATACGTTTGAAAAAAAACGGTCCCTTGTGTCATTGTTTTGTGGTTTTATGTTGAAATTGTGCCTGGTGTTTACATACAGATGACGTTGGTTTGTGATTTCTGGTGTGTTTGATATGTCTCTTGTATTCATTGCTGTGTGGTCCGTGGTTTCTGTGTTGTATTTGTGTTTGATGCTCGGTCCCTGGTACTGTTGTCAAATAAGCAGTTCAGGTGGTTTATGAATATTCAGTTGCTTTAAGATCACATAATTTTTGTAAATAATGCATTTATGGCCTTTGAGATGATGTAATTAACAGCGTCTTATTCAATCTTTAATGAATTTTCGAAGCCAATACTGACAATTCCAGTGTAATGATAAGAATAACTTTGGATTATTGTTTTTTTTTGGTCCGGAGAAGCTACGGTGAGTGCGAATGATAAGACTAGTGAGATACTCTCAGTGACATGGTTAATGCGAAAGACACCTTGCAGGCAGACTTTTAGTATCGTTGAGTTTGGATTTGATATGTAGTAAATGCTATCGTTTGAATTATGCATAGCTGAGAAAATGCTACCAATTTTAACTTCATCGATTTAGAAATTATTATTTTAATGAATGGAATATTTTGGGAAGTTACATAGTTGAAAAGTAACGATAACTAAATGTTAATGTTTTTCTAGAGATGCTTAATTTCAAGATAACACTGAGTGCTATTGGTATGTGATACAGTGCCTATATGTGTTGTATTTGACACACGGCCCCCGGTGCTAAGTTTATGTTGTATGTGTTTGAGAACACGGCCCCCGGTGCCGTTGTTGTGTGGCCCCTGGTGCCAAGTATGTTGTATGTTATGTGTTTGAGAACACGGCTCCCGGTGCCGTTGTTGTGTGGCCCCCGGTGCCAAGTATGTTGTATGTGTTTGAGAACGCGGCCCCCGGTGCCGTTGTTGTGTGGCCCCCGGTGCCAAGTATGTTGTATGTTATGTGTTTGAGAACACGGTCCCCGGTGCCGTTGTTGTGTGGCCCCCGGTGCCAAGTATGTTGTATGTTATGTGTTTGAGAACACGGCCCCCGATGCCGTTGTTGTGTGGCCCCCGGTGCCAAGTATGTTGTATGTGTTTGAGAACACGGCCCCCGGTGCCGTTGTTGTGTGGCCCCCGGTGCCAAGTATGTTGTATGTTTTGTGTTTGAGAACACGGCCCCCGGTGCCGTTGTTGTGTGGCCCCCGGTGCCAAATATGTTGTATGTGTTTGAGAACACGGCCCACGGTGCCGTTATTGTGTGGATCCCGGTGCCAAGTATGTTGTATGTTATGTGTTTGAGAACACGGCCCCCGGTGCCGTTGTTGTGTGGCCCCGGTGCCAAGTATGTTGTTTGTTATGTGTTTGAGAACACGGCCCCGGTGCCGTTGTTGTGTGGCCCCCGGTGCCAAGTATGTTGTATGTTGTATGTGTTTGAGAACACGGCCCCCGGTGCCATTGTTGTGTGGCCCCCGGTGCCAAGTATGTTGTATACGAACTGTTGCTGTTTTTTTGCAGTGTCAGTTATGTAGCCTGTGCAGTTTTCTTGTTTGTTGAGTAAAATTTTAGCCAGTTCGTGTTGTCGTCTTGTATACGAACTGTTGCTGTTTGTTTGCTGTCAGTTATGTAGCTTGTGCAGTTTTCTTGTTTTCTTGAGTAAAATTGTAGCCAGTTCTTTTTGTCGTCTTGTATACGAACTGTTGCTGTTTGTTTGCAGTGTCAGTTATGTAGCCTGTGCAGTTTTCTTGTTTGAGTAAAATTGTAGCCAGTACTTGTTGTCGTCTTGTATATGTATATGTTAATGTGTCTGGAGTTTACGCACACAGATGCCGTTGGTTTGTGATTACTTGTGTTAATTGTGTTATATGTGTTTGATATGTTCCTTGAACTCATTGTTGTGTGGTTCGTGGTTTCTGTGTTGTATTTGTGTTTGATACACGTTCTCTGGTGCCGTTGTGTGTCAAATAAGTAGTTTATGTGGTTTATGAATATTCAGTTGATTTTTAAATTGATGACACGATCCTGAGACTTACTTTGGTGTAGACATGGTGTTAACAAAACAAGTGCTAAAATTGTTTTTGACAGTGGCTGAGGTGTCCGTGATGGTTCCAGAAATATTTTGGTGAAGTTTTAAATGAGTAAATTTGTTCTCGTTTTTGTTGATAGTATAAAGTACAATCTTTTCAAAGGATGAAACGACGCATGCATACGTTACCAGATTTGTGACAATTTGTTAAGATTTTATTTTCCTAAAATGTAAATGTCTTTCAACTGCAGTGATCATCAGTTGTCTCTCTTTTTTTGATTCGATATTACCGCTGAATACAACGACCTAATCCTAGTTTTTGTTTGTGTTGTTTACGTATTATGAGATAAGTAAATAATTAATTTACTCACGTAAAAGTGAGTAAATGAAATGATTTACGTTTCGAATATTACAAACTTGACGGTAATTGTCAGTGTGGAGGGAAAAGGTGCGTGTATCTCGTGCGATTAGGCTATCTAAGTGTTGGTTTTATCTGTGTACACCATTCGAGGCGTTTCTATTCAGCGGTAAACATGTCGGCACCCGCCCACCCGCCCTATAGGTTGTAAATATTTTTTGGATGGCTGTCGATGTTTAACAGAACTTTCAGAGAATAAATCGAAAAATGGGTGTTATTAAAGTGTTTATTTTTGTTTCAGGTGTTTCGAGTTTGGTGTTTTCCTTTAGTCATAAACAATATATTTATTTATCATGTAAGAAATATGGATATTTTAAGGCCATTCACTAGTTTCAGGTTCGGGTGGTACTATTAGATGAAGCTCTATCCAGATGTGTTGAAAGTTTTCCTTTCGTCTGCTGGACAGCTAAATAGCCAGAGCTACTGATCTCAGCTTTTCATTCGGACGGTTCGCACAGTACAGGCCCACTGATTTTACCTCTGTTTGGACAGTTTTTGAGCTACTTGCTCTTGGACTATACAGACATTTGAAAAATTTAATGTATATTACCGCTGAATACAACGACCTAATACTAGTTTTTGTTTGTGTTTTTTACGTATTATGAGATAAGGAAATAATTAATTTACTCACGTTAAAGTGAGTAAACGCTATTACCAAGTGTCGTTATGGTCATTATTCACATTTCTCGCGGAATTTAAATATCAACTTCAAACTTGAAACATAATACGATACCACATTTTCACTTTTTTGAAGTAACCAATACAATACCTGCATGCCTTAAGAAAACACTGGCATTGAATCAAGATGGGGGTTAAACCAAAGTCCTTATTTAAATATGGATTTTAAAATAATTTTGAACAATTCTTATGTATTTGCTTGGCTTTCGGACAGAAGATGTTTCAGCAGTTTTAGCCGATTGCGGTTTATCCTCTGTACACAAACTACGGTTGATTTTGTGACTTTTGATCTGACCCACGCCTTGATTCCATGATCTTATTTTACAAAGTATATGGGGATTTTCATGATTATTTCATACAAAAAGAAATGAAAATAATGTTTCTTATTATCTTTTCCATGCTGAGAAATTAAAATTTTATAATCGGTGTGCGTAAATGTTATTCGTCAAATTCGGCACTTAAATATCATAATGCAATTACATTAATCACAACTGGTACAAAAAAGTGTTTCTACTGTCCTTTTCCAGCAAAAACGAATGGGTAATATATCAATAAACAGAGATTAGCCATTTTGAAACCTGTGGCCTGTTTTTTTTTTCACGTCTGTGTTAACTTCAAAACTGTTTTCAATATGCAAGGGCCTTTTTACACATAGGCATTTCAAAACATAAATTTGCTATCAGTAAGTAGAAAATTGGTAACATTTATGTTTAGAAGGGATTGCTATCTTGCCTGTCATACCAAAAAACTAGGTCGAACAAAATAATCTGTTCGTCAAATTAGACACTAAAGTATAATAATATACATTTACAACGCAATCGAATTAAAATATAATAATTTCACTTATTTTAGTGCAATTTAGAAGAATTAAGTTCTCAGCAATAATACACATGACTTACTTAAATTAAGCTTAGAAATTGTCATCACTTTGTTTTTGGTTTGAAATTTGTCCCACTTATCAATTTAAACATTGAACGTATTTCATGGTTTGTGAAATGCTATATTTTCATGCAATTGATTTCAGTGGAGTCATGGAAAGGGGTGTGGCCCACAAGTAAAGCAAAATAAAATGAAGGTCAAGAAAATCCTCAAATCATTCGCAGTAGTCGCAAGAATACATTCATTATCAGGGAAAGTAATTTACTTACATCGCAATAGTCTATTAATTTTGGTAAACAAGAGCTTGAACCATAAATCTGGACACCAGTCTCAAATCCCAAGCATCTGATTGGCTAAAATAGCGGCTGGTCGTCATTTTAACCAATCACATGCTCGAGATTTGAGACATATATAAAGGTGGCGATTTATAATATGATATTATTTTTATTATGTAGTTCTAGTCTAGATTCTGAAGCTGATAATTTTGTCGAGGTAGGGCCGACAAGATAAAATTTTTATTTTACGATTTTATTGAAGTTTATGGTATGTCTCAATGAAATTAGGTGGCCTGCAAAAATTATTTTATTGCGAACCCTGAAAAAATAAGGGAGATAACTCTGATATAGAATTAAAAGTTAACTTTAAAATATTTAGATTTAATGACGAGTTGCATATCAGTCCAAATTTTAGTATCAACATTAGTTTTTATATGATCTAGCAACCATTATTTATTTAAGATGTATTATTAGCACATAATATTGGACTAATATGTAATTTAAGACATTTGTTGGTAAAATATACAACGAAAAAACAACTATTTATGATTTTCCCAATTTTATGAGTTAAGAAAATTATCTGTTCATATCACTTGTAAATCTTTATACAGATATTTCACATAGCTCTTCTAAACATTAATTTAGATGTTTTAGAAGACATTTTGTATTGAAGAATAAGTGTTATTGATGAAAAAATCTTATATTTGTGTATACAATTACCCCACCCCATTCAATATTTACGAAAAAAATTCATAAAACGATGCATTGAAGCAAAATTACTAATACACAAAAAATCAAGATAAATAAATATATGCATAATGTAGTATACAAATAGCATGTTGCTGTACAGTTACATGATTGGAAAAAAATTTCCACAATTTAACAAATCTTAAAGTTTACCTTTAAATCGCACACATTTCATCTGAAGTTTATTTCTATTGTATAATTTTAGTGATAAATAAATTGTTGTTTTTTCATGAACAACAGACCAAGGGATGTTATACAATACAGATAGGAGTCTGAATGTAGTCAAAGGTAGAGAAGTAGCTTCCCTTTAAAAGAACTGCTTAGTTTAGGCACATGTCGTCAGATAAATGAAAAAAGTATGTTGCAGTCGCCAGCAAAACCGAAAATTTATGAATCTGCTAAAACCTTTGTACATTTTGTCGCTGAAAAGAATGCCAGAGGCGTAGATAGCCGTCTATTAAAGTGGGTTCATAATTATTCTAGGCCATGCCACTCACGGAAAATTCTGAAAACAAAAGCGCATCTTAGTGCATTCCGAGCGTTCTGAGGAGAAAAATGTGGCTTCAGCCGCCTACTATCGCATCAACCATTCCAAAATGCGCTGTTAGATATTATATATGCTCAATAACCAATGGAATACCCCTTGGACTCGTGCTCCGAGCTGAGTCACCTCATCTATCGACCTACCAACCCGTAAGAATCGCAGAGCCCGACAGTTGCATACTCAATGCAGTGCACATTTTGCTATATATACGCATTTTAAACGATGGTTGACTTCTTGCACGCACAAAGTAAAAGCCCTTTTCCTGTATTGTCTTATAACGACCAGCTTTTGGACATGGTACTTTGCTTATATGATCTCCAGTTTTGTAAATGGATCCTGATAATTACCTTTAAATATATATTTATATAAGGTTTCTCTGGTCCTCACAGTACACTATCTCCCGACGCTGGACCATTTACTCTCTCGTTCCCACAGTCTCTCTCACTAGAAAATTAAATAAGGTCGTAATGACTGGAACGGTCATTTGTGCTATAAGCGAGGTAATCCATTCACATAATGCAAAGAAAATAGGTTCTTGCAACAATAGAAATGGCTTTCCACAGAAATAAGGGTACGGTGCACTGTCCTCATTTTCGTCTGAAAACACCCAGAGCAGATAGAAACAGACTGACGGAAGGTCGGACGGGCGGTCGGGCGCGCGGACGGACGACGAACGAAAAGACACACAGACAGACGCACAGTCAGACACACAGATAACTTACTTTAAGATCTGTCGGTACAGAAATAAGTTTAATTATGTACATTCAATCTAAAAACAGAAATATTGAATAGTACTAGCATGTCAAGTTCGTAAGTGCAATACACCAAATTTGAAAGTAATTTAATATGGCGCTTATAGTGTAAGTATAATGTAACATAAGATAAAAAGAAACAAACAGCATGTGTAAAAAATTATGGCATATTTTCGTAACACGGTTCCTTCACATAGGGATCAGAAACTGTAGAATAATGAGATTGCACGTCAAATACTGGCGTCCTGTCAAAATAATTGTAGGGTTTTAGCATGAACCCACTCGGAACACTTAACGTCATTGGCAAATCTTCCGATGTGGGTGCATGCAGGAATTTTTCACTTATCCATAGCACGAGATCCTCGTGCCGAATTGTTTGATTGTCTAACATCCGACCAACACCACGGAAAGCTTCAACTGGATATTGCAAGTCATACCAAGATTTAGTGCCATATTGTTCCGAGTGGTTCTGCTTTGTCACCGCAAGCATGAATTTTAAATGGCCCCAAGCTTCAAGCATTGTATGATCCTCAAGAATTTCTGCTGAATGTGAATATGGAATTACCCTGTAACCTCGTTTATTACCCCAAACATTGTTTTCATTTTCTTTCACAACCGTCCAATACTTTGGCTTAAGTGGATCAGATATAAAACTGTTTTCGTTCGTAAGTATTTCGTGTTCAATAAAACGGGTATGATTAAAATAGAAGAAACTCGGTTTTGATGAAATATTGACTCTTGACTGGAATGCTTCAAGAGTACTGCCTCTCCGCCAATGAACGGTCTGAAAGCTATTATTAGTACCTAAAATGTCAAGGTCAACTTTGAACAAATAGTTATGATCGTGAATCGGACCTATTTGATAATCCGATATTCTATACCCAAAAGGGGTTGATGTCTTTTCTTGTGATAAATTTGGATCACTCGGATCCCAAAATGCACCATATAAAAAACCGGAAGCTGACAGGAGTGTTTCTTAACTTCCGTCTAAAAAGAATTTCCATTCCAGCGTGTAGTCATAGTTACCAAGATTCATAGAAGCCCGGATGATAAGATGATGGTCCACAAGACCATGTGACCCATGACGCCAATATGGCCGCTGTCCGTCTGCTTCAAAAACACAAGCGGCTCGCGTCATAGATTGGGGTAAACTGTACATAAATTTGCTGGCATAAAGGAATGAGGCACGATCTGGGCAGTCTAAACCCAACCTAGGGGGATAGTACTTCCCAATAAATACACTGTATCACTCAGTGCCGGAGGGCCGGCTCCGTTAGTCTGTGAAGCATATATTAAAGTCACATCTTGTAATGAAATTTCATAAGCTATCCTTTGATTTTTGAATCGCACGTCAAATATTGCAGGTCCATGTAACGGACTCGAACTAAACTCAAAGTTCCAATCCATCCATCGCACTCTTTGACCTTTGATGGTATATCTTGGTCCCTTGGGTTCATATGTTCTAGGTGGAGGTAAATCTGAAAATTCACGTTTTGGCAATGATAAATTAAACTGTGGATCAAATTCACTGCGATGATTATTTCGATAATCCTGAGGCAGTTTAATTTTACGTAAGGCATCGCTTGTATATGCATCCTGCATTTGTTTTCCTGAAATGAACAGCCCCTGCGAAGCATAATAGAAATCTGAAGCATACCACTGAATAACGTTAGTCCCTGGATGATGCATTTTAAAAGTTACAGGAATAATTCTTATAGTAGCATAGCCACCCATTCGTAGGTATAAAAAGGCCGCTGAAAGTCTGTCATTTTTATCCGTTGACGGCAAAGCAGAAAACGACAGTAGAATGCCATTATAGTAATAAGCACCGTCAAAACTATCTTGTATCAGGTTTTGTATTTGGGCTAAATGTGGTGACACTGATTTCCGCTGGGTCGAAAGGGCGTCGGTTAAAATTGATTTCGCCATCATTCCGCAGTTGCTCAATTCGTATATTAGCTAGTGTTTCACTTAAAGGACCGACTTTAAACTCCATCACGTCTGGTGGTGTAACTGCACCACGCATCACATGTACCTTGGCGAACCTCCCGGGAAATACGCCATTATTATCAAGATACCTAAGAACTAGAGATTTTTCCATTGGCATTAAATACATGTGCGCTGCTCTGTTGGTGTTCAACTGGTTGCCATTTACGACAACATAGCCTTTCATTGCTAAAACTTGCAATGTCGATGTCATTTCTTCCACAGTCAAAGGAGCAAGCGGTGATGCAATAGATTCAGTTCCGGTTGATATATCAGGATTTCTTGTCGGACATTGCAGACATTCTGCGGCAGTTGTCGGGACAGTTACGGGTGAAGTCGGACACGAACATGTACAAGTCGGACATGTAGTTGTGGTTGTGGTAGTAACAGTTGATTGGATGGATGTAACGGGCTCTTGAGTTGTTGGACAAAAACAATTTTGCACCGTTGTCGGTGGTAATGATTCCGTCGTTGACGAAGTCTATGAAATAGAGCCTTGAAGTTTATTGTTACTACTTGATTGCTCTGAGTTATAGTTTTCTGTCGGACGTTGTATTGCAAATCGTCCAATCACTATTCCAAGTGAAACGCCGACAACAAATATTCCAACGCCTAATAATCCAAGCACAATATAAAAACGTTTTGATGCCGCTCTTTGAGCTTGTGAATTTGTTTATGAAGTGTTTTGTAGTACGCGTCGGTTGAGTTGGCCCTAGGACCGGAACTCGATCCATTTACGGTTGGTTGCGCATGCTTCTTGGGCCTGCGCAGAACGTCCACAAATGTGTCTGTATCGCTCCGGTCCAGGTCAGAAAATGAAGTGTCAGCAATTTTAGAGTGGTTTTCCGACATTTTGTCGTGTTCATGCTTGCATGCCTGTAAATATTAACAAAACACTAATGCAGAGGAACAAAGCATATAATACAAACATCAATTAAAATAAAATCGTTAACTATTTAAGTATAATTAATAAGGTCGCAAATAGATAACCCTTAAAACATTACGAAGGTAAACATATTTTGACACGGAATTAATGTACTGCTCTGTTGTTGTTGTTGTTGTTGTTGTTGTTTGGGGGCGGATTTTAAAATACACAAATTCTAATTTTGCATGTAAAATATAAAGGTTTTTGACTAAAGTTATACTACTACTATAAAGATGGAAAAAAAATTTGAACTTTGTTGTAAATGACATGTTTACTCTGAGGTAAGTCTTTCACATAGGACAAACTATGAAAATTTAAATTAGTATCTTATTCGTTCACGGTATAATCAGAGCCAAAATGTATTTATACAATACACGTGTTTTTCACGTTGTTATTTAAATTAGCAAATACAAAACGTAAAAGGGTTGCCTTGTTGTGAATTGTGACTTTCCTGTCACAGTGGTAGTTTTCATATGATAGTGCCTCTAGCTGGGAGCGAACCCGCACCGTCACGGCGACAGCGCCTAGCCCTGCAATTCCTGCGACGCAACCGATTGAGCTAACCGGGACAACCCCCAAAAAGGTTGATCGGATAGCCCTGATATACGTAACAATCACTGTATGACATCGGTAACGGGTTATTTTCAAGCTGGCGACACAACAAGCGATATAACAGTTTGGCTTGCATGATGTCCATTTTTTCCATATTCTTTTCAGTTTAGGAAATGCTACATGACTCCACTGTAAAGACTGTTAACTCGTTACTCCATATATACGGGTTATATCGCATGTGCGACCAGTGTAGAACCAGACCAGCCTGTACATCCACGACATCTGGGCTGAAGGTTATAAAGCTGAGATTGGAAACAAGTCTCAAATCTCAAGCATCTGATTGGCTGAAATGGCGACTGATCGCCATTTCAGCCAATCAGATGCTTGAGATTTAAGACTGGTTTCCATTCTCAGCTTTATAACCTTCAGCCATGTTCTAAATCTGCAGTGTTCGCTTCTTGGTCCGAAATAACCCAATTCATCTAAAAGAAATGTGTAGATCCTGATCAGACGGCATGGATGTGCCTGATTTGGATCTACAGTAATCGTCCATGCCATAAAAGTCGAATTAATGGAGTTAAAGATTATTTCAGTGATCGCTTGCTTTGTTTTCGGTCAGTATCTCCGTATTCCTTTGTAATCGGTAAAAGTTACGGACGTAACAGGTTTTATCAAAATCGAAGCGATACGACAACTCTTTTATGAATTTACTGAAGACAACTATGTTGTCAGAACGTTATGTACGCTGCTGATTTCCTATCTTGGCACATTATTAACTATTATAGACGACAAGTATTATGTTTTAATAAAGTGAAACGATATTCAAACACGGTTGTTGATGTTCTGTAATAATTTGCAGATAATTTGTGGAACCCTTAGATTTAAATATAAAATTAAACCCATTAGACTCTAATTTGTCATGCAAGAGATTATCCTACAGAATGCATTTCTCTTTCTTATCTTTGAATTGGTGTTATAGAAGAAAGCGTAGAAAACACTAGGGCCAAAGATCAGAGCCAAAACTGAGATTGGAGAGCTGTCTCAAATCTCAAGCATCAGATTGCCTGAAATGGAGACAAGTCTCCGTTTCAGCCAAACATATGCTTGAGACAAATCTCTATTTAAGCCAAATATATGCTTGAGATTTGAGACCGATCTCCACTTCAACCAATCAGATTACGGAGATTTGAGACTGGTCTCCATTGTAAGTGTTATGATCTTGAGCATGGAACAATCTGCTCATTTACAATCGATATTCTTCGTGTAATTCCGCTGAGATATCCTAATGTCTCTTTTTTAGTGTATGCGTGTGCGTTAACCAGCAGTGCATTGGCTGTTACGCGGTACGAATGTAATAATTATTGGGCAGAATAAGTGTTTACTAAGCGGATCGGAGAGCTCAGTCGAGAGGACTCTTCCTTTAAGGCTAATTACTTGTAAATAGTCCAGCGGATGTTCCTACTCGGGCTAGTCAGACAATGGCTGACACTAAATAGTCCCAATTTTTTTTTGCCTTTTGGGGGCATTAAATGGCTAGTATGGCTTGAAAGGAACATGTTAAGTAAATGAGATGCTTTTACTGACACACTGATAGCAAATTGATGTTTGGAAATTCAGTATATGAAAAAAGGCCCTGGTTTAAGGACGGCATATGTAAAACAGTTTTGAAGTTCACACAGAAGTGAAAAAGACAGACCACCGGTTTCAAGGAGTCAAATCTCTGTTAATTGATACATGACCCCTTCTTTTCTTGCTGGAAATGGACGGTAGAAACAATTAGCTTTAAAAGCATATAAGTTATCCCTTATTAAAATGGTACCAGCTATGATTGCCAGCCTTTTGAAACATGTCATGTTTACTATAGTTTGTATAGGGAAGTCTATTTACAGGTCTTACACCTATAACAAGTACAAGTGGAGGGCAGCATTGGAATATTTATATTGTCTGCAATGTTATTTTCCACAAAAATTGTGTGCTGACCAATTTTAAGCAAATTTGAAAGTCAAAAATCAGTATAACTGTGTTGCAGGAGGTAAACTAAGGTTTTAATTAGGTTTGGGGTCATTTTTAACTGTTTTTGCCTTAAAAATGCCACAATTGATACCCTGTATGGCCCATTTTGCATGTGTCAGCTCAAAAAGTGAGTTGCTTTTATTAGTTGAGATGTTTTACTATTATTCATAACCATGTTTTTGAGAAATTTGATGTTTTTCAATTTTAATTAGCAAGAAATGAATTCTTAGGTTTAGCCTCTTAGCCGCAAACGCGTACCAGAATAGGTGGTGTTGGAAAATTCCTCATACTGAGTTCATTTTTGCTAACTGAAAGCTGAAACTTGGTAGATATATTGCAAACATCATATTATTGAAAAAAAACAACAGAAAATATAAGATATTGAAAAACACAAGCTTTCTTATAAGAAGTACAATTGGAGGGCAGCATTTGAATATTTATATTGTCTGCAATGTTATTTTCAACAAAAATTGTATGCTGACCAATTTTAAGCAAATTTGAAAGTCAAAAATCAGTATAACTGTGTTACAGGAGGCAAACTTAGGCTTTAATTAGGTTTGGGGTCATTTTTAACTGTTTTTGCCTTAAAAATGCCACAATTGATACCCTGTGTGGCCCATTTTGCATGTGTCAGCTCAAAAAGTGAGTTGCTTTTATTAGTTGAGATGGTTTACTATTATTCATAACCATGTTTTTGAGAAATTTGATGTTTTTCAATTTTTATTAGCAAGAAATGAATTCTTAGGTTTAGCCTCTTAGCCGCAAACGCGTACCAGAATAGGTGGTGTTGGAAAATTCCTCATACTGAGTTCAGTTTTGCTAACTGAAAGCTGAAACTTGGTAGATATATTGCAAACATCATATTATTGAAAAAAACAGAAAATATAAGATATTGAAAAACACAAGTTTTCTTTTAGGCTAATTACTTGTAAATAGTCCAGCGGATGTTCCTACTCGGGCTAGTCAGACAATGGCTGACACTAAATAGTCCCAATTTTTTTTTGCCTTTTGGGGTAAATCTTTGCAAGAGGTAAATCTTTGTTATCATTAAACAATATCCAAAATATACTTGTTGCGACGTTGAACGCTGAAACATATTCATAAACATGCAGTAAGAAGTTTAACAAACTAAAATAATGTAACGAACGCATTTAAGCAGTCATTTCTTTTGCAGACATAAGTATACTGCCCATTGAGCATAATTGATAACAACAAAGACATTCTTAGAGCCGCCACACGGCAAAAAAAATGCACCTGTGATATTGCAATAGGTGAACATGAAACATTGAATCTGTGTTATAAGTATTACAATAGCACGGATCTGGATGCATTGGGACAGTGAGCATAAAAATATTGTAAGTATCTGCTCGTATTAGCAAACTAGAAGTTGGTGTTCCTCGGAACACACATGCCGCCTAAAGTTGCATATGAAAGAGGCAAAACTCAGAAATAGTGAAACTATTCGTGTTATTACCGATAGCGTTGTTCATACAGCTGACATTTTCTAAGTATTAATGTACTAGGTCAGAAGAACAAGTAATTTTAAAGTTGTAGTCAACATTAAGTTTCACGTCAAAGTTGGGCGACTATGGGACGACGCCGCCGCCGCGCCGCCGACGACGACGAAGATGGCGCCACCGGACAATAGGATCCCTATGCGTCTACATGCTCTTGCAGGCGACACAAAAAGCATTCGCTGATCGTTAGTCCCAGCTGGCAATGGTTCTGGGTCCGGCCCATTTCTGGGTTGTGTTGGACTACGGAGGACTTCAAGAAGGTTTGTTCCCATTTTCCAAAATTCTTATTATCGAAACGTCCAATGTTTTCATCTTACTCTAACATACAATTGTTTTCTATACAGTTCAACTAAAATCATTGATTATGTGTAATTTATTTGTGTATTTAAAATAAGTACAGAAACATCTTTCTCAGATATAGATAAACAACTATTCTGGCACAGTATACAGTGAACAAGAAAAAGTAAAACAGTAACTTACTGTTTTACAGACGGTCTATTATTCAGTGACAACTGAACAATTTCTCTCAGAAAATTGTATTGCAATGTCTAGCTCATTTGTTGATTTGTTTCAATGATATTTTTGAAAGAAAGCAATCCGACATGCATTCTGATTTCAAACCTTTCCTATCAGTATCACACTTGTTCTTACAAATGTTCATAATTAACAGGTTCTGGTTTATCTTTGCGAATCCGGTTTATTCGCAAACTCAGCTTCCCGAAATATTGGTCCTATCGGCAATATTTGATTATATGAAGATAAAAAAGGTGGAACTGATAAATAATTGGCAATTTGGATCGTTCTATGTCTTAAAATGACATTGTGAGATGACTTGAAATCGAAAAAATCCCATGGGAGTTTTGGAAATCCCATGGGATTTTTGAGCTCCCATGGGAGCTCCCATGGGATTTTTCTCCCATTATCTGGAAAATGGGAGAAAAATTAATGGGATTTTTTAAGATTTTTTTTTATTTTGTCATATTTTGTGTTAGTTTGCATAAATGATATGTAAGGACACATAAAATCTTCATTTGTTCAAAATTTCATTTTTTAAAAAATCCCATGGGATTTTTCAGCCATTTCAAAATGGGAGAAAAATCCTATGGCAGAACCCCCCCCCCCCCCCCCCCCCCATTTTAAAATGGTAGAAAATGACAACCAAACAATCGATAGAATTTGTCTAAGTTTTAAAAAAAATGTAAACATAAGAACTAATTTTCTAAGAAACAGAACTGTTTTGGACATCAAAATGTAGCTGCGCGACATGATTTTTTTTCGAATAATTTTTGTGTTGTATTAGATGAGTGAATTTGTTTGAAGCTTTATTTCAGTGTAATATGTAGTTGAATAAGTATAAAACATGCATGTTTGACTTTTTGTTTTGACTATTTTCTATATTATCCAAATAAACATACTATTCTGAACACAAAAATACCTTTGTTGTCTGTCATTCTCCCCAATTCAGCCCAAAGGCTTAATTCTTATACAAGCACTCACTGCTCATTTCCATGCAATTAAAGTACTATAGATTTAATAGTGAAAAATGGTACCTAAAAATTCACAAAAATTTTAGTTTTCCCACAGACGTCTCAAAACTTGCACACATAAGATCTTAACATGTGTGTCACAAGTTGCACTAATATGTTTTGGCTTGGCCTTACTTTTCTTTTTTAAACGGCAGTTTGTTTTACCCCACCCCCTACAAAAAAATTGAAAATTTTAACATTTATTACCATTTTTTAGCTATTGTAAGACTGCCTTTATGAATATGAAACTGAAACAAAGCCTCAATAAATCAAATTTATATATCATTAAAAGCTATAAATGTGTGCTTCTGCAACTATGACTAAACACCATGCCTTAAATAGGAGGCTATACTTAACCAAATAGAGGCCAATATGGAGCTACTAGGCAAATTTAGAACCATAATGTGACCTACTTATGACACCAAATTACAAAAAAGCTGATAATTTTGCATGGAATATGTACACATAGTAAAAATATGCAAAAATTCCTATGGCAGATACATCCATTTGCCTATGGTTACATCTGAGTAAGGAAAATTCTGCATTAATGAGCTTTATTTGAGTAGTGCTGGTCTCCAACCCCTCAACTCTATCCATTACTGCTTTAAATCCTTTCTGAATGACAATTATGTCTAGAAATACCACAAAAATGCTTAAATCTCTGGTGATTTTATGTGTCAGATAGTCAGTAGGCCTCTGGAAGTTGTCTGAATATACATAACTTACAATTCTCAATCAAAGGGAGATAACTCCTTTACCGACAATTGCTATATTTTACATATTATCTGTAAAATTTACAACTTTTTGATAAATTATACATCAGATTTTGTTTAAATGATGATTTATTACAACAATGACCAAACATGAGACTTGTTTAGACACTTTTAGACATACAGACTCACATTTTAATTCAACATTTGTGTCTTTCATAAATCTAAAACAGAGCTGTGGGTTCCGCAAGGCCCCTAAGTTAACTCAAAAACAGCAATTCACTGATTTAAATGCATTTTGATACACACTAAAGATATATTTTTTCAAATAAAGCTGAATATTATTGCTAAAGTGAAATTAGCTACTTACAAATTTGCATCTTATAAGGTCATATTGGCCAAAATTTCCTTCATCTTTACTAACTTCTAAATGTTCCCCTTTTACGCGTAAATTAGGAACAAATGTTCATTCGCGACATATTTTCTCACACAAATATGCCACATGCAGGCTCATAATGAGAAACAATAAAAAAAGAAGTCCATCTCTGTATTGCACCCCCACCTCTCAATTTATAATTAAGCAAAATGTGCCTATTTCAGTATTCAGTCAGATCAAATGATCCAATCAAGACTTATTACAGTTGTTTACCTATCTGCTTGTGCAGAAAATCTCCACTTTGGTCCCCAGACTGACAGCAAATACAATTTTAAAAAATTCTATTTTAAATATGGCGCCTTGTGAAGATGGTCCATTTACTTTCACGGAAGGCTGGACCTACCGCATCGTTACATAACTTTGACAGGAGACCCGCCTCAGATCTTGGCAAGCTGACTGGTTGAAACTAAACACAGTATAAGAACTGACCAGTGGATAGCTGGAGATCAAAGTTTGCTTTCAGTTACCAAGCCACGTCTGGACATCTACATAAGAACACCTGAATGTAGTCCTTACATTAACCATGATGGTGGCATTTTAGATTGTATGGAACTGTATTACTGAAAATGTAATCGCAGGTAAAACCACAGCTACTTGCATTTTCAATAATAACTAAAAATACATAAACTAAGGGTGAAGGTACTGACCAAATGGTATCAGGCTCTTAGAAAATAAACATGTTCTAAGATTGATGCAAAAATTTGCACTTGTTCTATAGTATTACAATCATAATGCATTCAACACAATAGTATACATTCATTCTGGGGTTTTTTAATTAACAGTTTTTATGAAAAATAATTAACTATACTTATTCAATGTTTAGAAGTCAAGATATTTTTTATAAAGAATATGATTTGTTATTTCCCTTTTTCTTACTGTAAGAACACTAGCGGATTTTGAAGAGGAAGCACCCGGCACGCGCCGCATTTTTGTTTCTTTTTGGCCAGGATATCTAAGTTTAAATTTTACAAGCGACGTTGTCGCATACACAATTTATCATGTAAACAACAACAACAAGGAACTTACTTTCTTTTAGATAAAATTAAACACAATAGTAGCAATTTATTCTGTTGTTCCTGACGTGTATACGTATGTTATATTGTATATTTAACTTTATTTATGTATAAAATCAGCCACATTTATTTAGTATTCGTTTACAAGCCGTTATCGTCAAAAAATACATAAATATTAGTGACCACCAGGTGGCGCCCGTTTTCTTAACGTTATCATTCGGTATGTTATTTGCGTTTGGGTACCAACGTGAAAAAAAAAGAGAAAATAAAAAAGAAATTCCACTGTTTGAAAACTGTGAAATAACACTTTTATTTCACCGAGAAAATTCTATATTTCACTGGAAAGCATAAAATAAAAATATTTTGCTTTAACTCTACATGATATCAGTTTTCATTTCACCATTTTACGCGCAAGTCGGCTGGGCTGTATCGTTTATTCACTTCTTACCGATGCATTTGCTTGCACCTCTTTTTGAGTATTACATTATATTGTTGTACACAAATAACAAATTGATGTGAATTTGTTCATTGGATAAAAAAATTGTCGTACAAACAGCAATGTATTATATTTAGAGGAAAATTGTAGAGTAGAATGGTTTTATTCGGTTTGTATTAAAAAGCGTACATCTCAAAAGATAATATTCGGCATTTCAAGTTCATTTCCGTTCTGGAGAAAGGTGGGTAATCTCGCTAGTGATACACCGACCCTGTCCTGCTAAGAGCGAGATATCCGCTATGCGTAATTTAAAATTGTAAGATTAAGTCACTTATTACAGGCGGATATCATTAAACATTATTAGTGTGTCAGAATGTAAGAAATAATGCCATATCTGCAAAAAGTACGATATGTAATAAAAAATATGTTTAATCACTTCACTACTATTAAATATTAAATACCAATAACAAAATATGATTATTACATTTTACAAATTGTGATTAAGTTGGGACTGGAACCGTGACCGCCAGTTTCAATCGTCGTCGTCAACATCATCATCATCATCGTTATTATCATTTTATATTTATCAAATTAACGGGATACTGATTTTATTTCGTAGTCGGAAATGGATCTAAGTATCAACCCTTCTGACAGTTTTCAGCATTACACTAGAAAAAAAAAACACCACCAAAAAATTATCTCTTTATCACATAGGATATATTTGTTATCCCTCAGCCAAACTGTGTAGATCCAGATCAGCCGGTATATATCTGGTAATTTCTAATCAAGAAGCAAACTGGGTAGATCCATACTGCATGGATGTGCCAAACGATCTGGATCTACACCGGTCATCTATACCATACAAGTCGTATATATGAAGTGAATGGTTAAAAGGGTGCAACTAAAAATAAAAAATGCAAGATTTTCGAATGATATAGCTTAACGATGGGTACTTTTTATAATTTTACAAGGAATTTTAGCGATTATACCTCTGATAAATTTCATGTTAGGTATTGAAGAAATAATAATTGCTTCTAAAAGTTATTAGCTTTTTTGTTATATAGAAAAATTTGAATTTCTCATAGAAACTAAAACCTATCCCTACATTATCTTTTTCATCGGCTGACAGATGTTGTTATAAATTCGTTTGCACGTATATTTAAGAAAAGTTGCAATGGAAGTAAAAGTCCGAATTCAGCATCCGGTCTTTCAAAACATCGAGTTAAAAGAACACGTCGTGTGATGCATCAGCATGCTCGTTTTCTTTGGGATTATACTTCTAAATCAACTCATCAAGTTCGATAAGAATACCTAAGATACTAAGTAACCAGTGATACAAGTCACGAGACAGTAAGCGTCCGGTACCTTTAAAGCTCGGTGGCAAAATTTGTTTAGTGAATTGCCCCTTTTTAAAATATTCAGCGATCGGAAAAAGAAATTGAATAAATGAATGATGCTAAAATGACGTCTGAAATAGCTTGTATTCATTGATCGATGAAAAATATAACGCCGCCAATACAGTTCTTTTGCTGTGGGACAGGCGCCAGACGCGTAATCAAGTTAATGTATATCATCATCTGCTCGCAACATTGTGTTGTTGTTGTTGTTGCTGCTGTGTTTAGTTATTAAATAATGATATCAAATGTGTAATACATATCGCGAAAAATGACTAACTGTTGTTGCCAAATTTTGTTTAAAATAAATTAAAAATTTAAGCAGAAATAACCATAACCGTAACACAGTTACAGTACTGTTGTGAGAAAGGCATCTATTTGGCAATAAGCGAAACGATTCGAATCAAATTCATGGTCAAAGTATTACAACATCTGCGGGTTGATTTATGTTTTTTGTTGTAGTTCTGTTAAGTCATCACAGCTTGTTGATCATGAATCGCACAATACCTAAAAATAATCGTTTGACTATATAATTGATATTCTTAAAATTAACGACAATAACATCTTAATAGCGCGAATGATTTAAGAGTTACATCGCAATAAAATTCAAGTTCTTTTTCTGTACATGTAAGTAAGAGTTTGTTATTGATTTTATTTTTGTAATGTATTTTTAAGTGCCCTGTTACATTTGAAATTGAGAAATAACATTACATGAATGATTACAAAACAGAGTAATGTCCTATATTACCGTTGTTATAAATTACTGTAACATATCACTTGAAATCATGCGCAGATGAACAAAAGCTTGGCAGTAAATACAACTGTTTGTGTTCGCTGAATATGACAAGCTAATATACAAAAAATATTACGCCGTTCTAACATAATAATATGAATATGGACTCTCAATTAGCGCGTTATCTTATTTCTTGGACACTTGGAATTGACTGCGTTTTGATGTCGCTTTGCATTACTCTCTCAGATTTATTTTATTAGATTAATCGGAAATGACTACGCTATTGCAAATAAAAAAGTATGTGAAAGTAAGTATCGTAGAAAGCGAAAGCAGTAGCCCAAATACAAAGGTGAAATATGCATATCAGGAATCGCCACATCCAGAAAAAACAGCCTCCCCACACAGTCACGAAGAAGAGAGGGAGAGAGCATGGTTAATAAAATGATCAGTTTCAAAAGAGACACCACTAACAATTAACAAAACTGAGAACCCGAGTGGTTACCGCCTTGGAACGGTCAGCGGCAAGACCAGAGCTCCTGGAGTAAATTCAGCAAGAATACGATGACAGGGATAAAAGAAACAAATCGAGCTTCTAGGATCTTTTAAGAAAAGATTTCCCCATAAACCTTCATAAACTCTTAAACCCCTGCCACCGTCAAAGCTCATATGTACCCAATTTCACATAACGCTAATCAACGTAATAAAAAATTCATCAAATATAGGTATTTATGAGAGTATCTAGAAAAATTAACGGATTACCTATTGAAACTAAACGTTATTGGGACATTATCGTTTTCACCGATGTCGCTATATATTCATTTGCAACAAATTAAAAATAAATAAAAAGTTACAAGGCATGTAAATGTCTCAAGATAGCAACCGGTCTAAATATGGAGTGACAATATTATATTGTTTGATACAAGCTGCTAAATATCGAAATCTGCAATTATACATGATCGTAATTTAACTGATCTCGTTAGATAAGGTTGCCTAATGTTACGCAACTGGTCATTACTGAGATATGCGATGCAGCGAATAACATATTGCGCCATTCTGACGTTCGCGAAAAATAATTAAAACAAGTTTCAATTGTCAGAATCAAAACAAAAGTGAATGCTAATACATATATTTAGTTTGGAATAAATGTTATTTATTAAAAGCGCGGAACTAACAGCAGCGGAAAGACAGTTTTTGAATCAGGTGCATAATCGGAGTTTATCATCATCTGCGGGTGAATATGTGTTACATGTATTGATGATGATGATGATTAAAACTAACCAACAATCAAAAATCTTAATAAGCAACTGGACATATAAAGATCACAAAGTGCTAGAATGGTTAATTTTTTTAACGAAGTAATAATATTTTTAAATAATAATATGATAAACAGGAAAACACCACGAACACAATATAGCCCGATCACTTATTAACACTGACTTATTTTACATTTAATATTGTGAAAATTGTATTTAGTAGCAAGAAACATAAAAATATATTTGCCATTCTACAAAAAACATTTCGATCATAAAATAAAATGATAAAAGACAATATCAAAGTGTAAACCGACATGATCGGTTAATTTCCACAAAAGATTTTGGAATCGGCGAGATTTAATAATAGCCGTCGCTAAAAACGGATGTCCTTAGATAAGGTTACGTAACAATGCGTGACCAGTCATAAAAGTTGAAACAAAGACCTAGGTCTCTGGTTGAAAAATCATCAAGCGTGCATCCCAAAAATCTCACAAGATCTCGCATCCGCGAGCCTTGACTCTTCGGTGAAAATAAAACTGATATTCTTATTAAACTAATAATTTCCTCTAAATTTTTATTTCGTGACATGTTTTAAAAAAGGAACACGTTAGACACTAAAATATGATCGTTACAAAGTATAACATATCTGACTATATACTTACTTTAGGTTGTATTAAGGTAAATAACTCAGTATTCCTCCGTGGTCCACTCGAATGTAGTGCGAATTGCTAAATAGTTCATTTTTCTTTCTGTATCTAAAGACATGAAATACTTCATAATGTGGTTATTTTTGTTCATTATGATACAAGCAATCATTTAGAAATAATTTGAGACATAAAATAAGAAATTCTGACAGAAAATGATGATCAGTTAATTGGAAAGTGAAAGTAGGTAGTTTGGGGAAATCCCGCGTATGGATACTAGACAAATTGAGGGTGACGTCATTCGGTGGACTGGGATTTTCTTACAAGTAAATTAACATGCCATTTGCTTTATTGTAGACAAAAGGGGATGGACAGACCTTCAAGCTGATACCAGGTTTTGCTGGGATTAAGACATAAATAAAACGACAAGATGCAATTGAAAATCATTTATTTAACATTAGTGTCTATGGAGAATTTTTTACCTTGGTTCAACCTATAAGAAAAAATAACATCCGGGTACTTGTTTATTTTTGTCGTCTGCAGTCAGAATGTCTTTAAATCACTTTGTCTTAGCATTACAAAGGAGAATAGACACAAAATGTGAAGTATTTGGCAAGGGGTGTTTAAGATGGGGTGGGAGACTTAGGGACCAAAAGGGCATGAGGTATGGGAGAATGAGAGTGAAATTTCCTGGTGACACAGTTAGCAGATATTATTATATTCATAGACTTGTTTATCAAATACACCACAACATGGAAAGGCTTCCAGAGGACATGCATGTGTCACATCTCTGTCATTATTCTTTGTGTTGCAATTTCAGCCATCTGAATTTAGAGCCGCAGGCGGTAAACAACCAAAGGCAGGCCTGCAGGGATAGAGCTGATTATCTGGGGCATGAAATAAATGGGGAGGAATTGCCAAAGTGTATTTTTTGGTATTTATTTATTATTTATTTAAATTTCTAAATGGTTAAATATGATAAAAACAACAACATATTTACACTATATACATCAATTCATTCTTTCGGCATATTCTGTCAGTGAAAACTGCCAGTCCGACAAGTCAGAATATGCCGATGAAATGAATACAAGTACATTTGTTTGTGAAGCACTGGAAAACACTGTTAACTGGAATAACAGTGGTCTCTTAAGTGTGGTATAGCACTAAAATCTGGTTTTTGGATCTGTCATACCCTTAGAATAGTGCAAATTTGAGTGAAGGCTGAATCGCCGCTTTCGTGTAGCATATCGTGACTGCCTTGCACGAAGCTTGTAATGCTCCGATTTCAGTCGTGCGACTCTTTGCTCGGTTCTTTGCAAGAACCGGATAACCGATGAGCCTCTTTTTATTGGTGCTCCAGTTCTTTCTGACTTGAGCAGTACTGAGTTAGCATAGCCAAGATTTAGTTTAAGAATGGTGCTATGGATGCGACCAGTGCTATTGCGGGCAAAGTTCATTTGTTTGGGAGTGGCAAATTGATAGGCCCTATTCACTGCCTCACATTTCTGTGTGGATGTCAGCAGATTAGTTTTTTTTCAATGCTGTCTGGGCCTAATAGCATGTTTATGCAAGATTTCAGAAAAGCCTCATCTGAAACAGTCATATTAATTTTGCAGCTGGCTGGCATGTAGGCTTTTGCAATATGAAACTGTCCATTGCATACAAGACTGTATTTTTGACATGATGAGCCACAGTTGCCTTTGTAGCACATTATAATGGCACTAACTATTTTAGGCATGTCCTTTTTTACTTGGTGAATGTCACCCTTGTATTTTTTGTGACACTGTTTCAGCTCAGCTTTACACCTTGAGCGGATTGACAAAGCAAACCGGTTACGTATCTTAGTCTTATGCGAAGGCGGTGCGTTGAACATGCCTTTTCTGAATGTTGCCTTATTAATGGCTCTTTTCATAGAATTTGCCAGATGCCTAATGTCTTTCAAGTGTGTGACAGGCTTTATTTGGCCTCTATCTACTCCACTGTGGCCGTTGGAGTCACCATCTCCAGTGAAACAGGCTATATTTAAGTCCTGGTTTATTTGCCGGGTGACAGCCTCATTCCACCTTCCCTCATTGCCAATGGAGTCGGACTCTTTGATTGTGGCTGAACAGTGGCCAGAATGATTTGGGCACTCAACATTGATGCCTTTGTTTTTCAGTCTGCTTGCCACAACACATAGCTTACTGGCCACATGGACCCCAATGACAGGCTTGGATCTTGTGTTGTTGTCACACATAGTAGTTACAGCAATAGTGCCTCCTTGAAAAGGTGTACTGTCACTGCTGAACAGAGGGTTATTATAGCAACTGTCACCCTCAGTATTGACCAAGGATGGGTCTGACAGGCCACACAGTTTATTGTCTGATTTAATTTGCTGACTAATTTGTGACATGCTTTGTTCATTAAGCTCTATTACCGATGTTGAAACATTATTTGCCATAGCTTGCAGCGAAGATTTGGAGGCGCAATATTGGCATTGGCCAATATCCGGCTTAAGCCGGTATTTGATATTGGCGTGGTCATGAGACCCAGTTGTATACCAACATTAATTTGTGCTGCTTTTCTGCCCCTGCTGTCAGTTTCAACGTCCTCATAGAGCTTGTAGTATGGGCTGACATATGAGCACTTCTCACAGAAGAGGCGCTCACTGGCAGCCCAGCCCCAAGCCCTTGAGTTGGCAGCATCAATCATCAGATATCCTTTGCATTGAGGCTTTAAAGACATGTGCTTTCTAATTTCAGAGTTGAACATTAGACAGACATCCAGAAGCCTATAAATCTTGTTGACAAGCAAGTCAGGGTGGTAGCTACCAGAGTCAACTTTATGGTGTGTGTACTCCTCAAGCAGGTTTTGGCTTTAGACAGACTGCGGAGTGGTTTCACTTCGTACTTGAGCCATCAACATCTTTAAAAGTAAGAATTTCTCCTTCCTGTACTATTCGGTCATTAAAAGTTTGTTCGGGCAAGCGTGCAAATTTGGATTCAGAGGTAGTTTCCTCATATTCAAATGACTTCCCTTTCATAGCACTCGGCCGGCCTTTTTGGAACCCAGTTTTAGCCCCTATGTGTTTTCTTTTCCTATAAGACACCATATTTGAGAGTCAAACAGACAGTAGTGTGGCATAGGGAGTACACACACACCTTGGAAACATTTTGCTGACTTTATATAGGCAACTTACTATGTTAAGGTGCTTCAATCACAAATTGGTGTTAAGGTGATGTCAATGGCAATTAACAGCCATAATTAGCTAATTACAGTGTAGGCCTTTAATTGACTGGGTTGGCCACTCAAATCAGCTAATTATTAAAGCTGCTCATAAAAGTTTGTTGTAATTATATTGTTTTGATGAAATAAGTGAATTTAAGTCAGTATTTTTTGATGTTTGGGTCAGTAAATTTGTGGTGAATGTGAAAATTGATGAAAAAAACAGCCATTTTTGTTAAAAAATTGAATTAATTGCACTTGCATGGCTGCTTATAGTTAAAATATCAGATTTTTGTAGTGTAATCATACAATGTAACTTTTAATACAATAAAAAAGTCAATATGACATAAAAAAGTAACGCGTTTTTAAAATGGCACCCAAAATGTTGCGATATATGAAATCAGCAAAAATGAGCTTAAAATAGCTTGACCGAGGCCATGGATAGTGGCTATATAGATATGGTGTTTTTCTTGGAACGGGTAATCAGAATGCTTTGAAATTTGGAAACATTTCTAAGAAAAGGTGCTGCTATATGTAGAACAAATATAGAGTTATTCTAAAGAAGTTAAGTTCTCTTATAAGACGACAATCAAACACGACAACAACAACATTTACAACAGTCCAATAATTAAGAACAATTAAAACATATCAACAAAAAACCCACACGAATCTTACATAGCACATGCTTTTAGCTAATGCATAGGGGGAAAATGCAAAATAGTTTTTGCGCAAATCTGGTATATAATAAGATAGATATAGGTCCCCCTAAATAAGTAGTTGGAATAAATAGCTTTGTTGTTAAAATGTGTTTTCTTCTTTTTAAAACACATAAGGATTTTAAACAATCAAACTATATGGTAAAACAGAAAAATAGCCTGTAAACACATTATAGCCCGAATCACTTTTTATAACTGATTTTTGTATATAATATTGTTAAAATATGTAATAGCAAGGAACATCCGATTCTATATTTGACAGTCTATAAACCATTCCGATCATTAATTAAAATAACAAAAGACAATATCAAAGTGTGAAATGACATTATCAGTTTATTTCCACCAAAGATTTTGGAAACAGCGAGATTAAATAATACTTGTCGCTGAAAACGGATGTCCTTAGATTAGGTAACGTAACGTGGCTTAACCAGTCATAAAATTACCTTTAGTTGAAAGAACAGAAAGCGTGCTTCACAAATCTCTCGCATAATTTCTCATCCGCGAGACTTGACTCTTTGATGCAAATAAAACCGATATACTTTATTAAGGTTGCGTAACATTTTGTAACCGATCGTAGAAGTTCATGTTTAGCGCCAAACATGCAGTTAAAACAGCATCAAGCGTGTGAATCTCGCAAGTTCTCGCCTCTTATCGCAACAACGAGATTTAATAATAATGGACTTTGAAACTTATTCTGATGTTGTGATATATTGCGTAACCCGTCATAAAATTCAACGACATGGAACGAAGTAGGCATATTAGTTTTCAGTTAACACATTAGGGTGTACAAATGTATTTAAATGTAATAAATGCATAAGCACTGTTGAAGTCAGAAAAGTATGATATTATATTTAAGGAGAACATTTATTGAGTAATTTAAGAATGAAATAAATATGCGCGAGTTGTTCAAAATGTTAGTTTTTTGTAAAGGCATTTTCATCATCAACCTTTGTGTATTATATCTTGTATTATATTTTGACAAACGCAGAGGTAATAATAATATTTTGAATTTATAAATAATTTTCTCTCTATTATTTGTTTCGCTATTATTTTTAGATAGTTATGCACCATTTTTGAAAGTAACAATAGAAAGTGACATAGAAGCTCAAAACTATTAAAATTACTTTCTTTGCAAATTCTTATTTAAATCGAGCTTTCGATATTACATGTAGAACACTGAAAAAGTCTGTTGATGAACGTCGCCTTTACCATCTGCCAAGTGAAATTAATAAAATTGAGTTTATTAAATACACCAGCACATAATTTCCTATTTAACGTCAGTTTTTGTTAACTATTAGTATTTTTAAACGTATTTAGCATCCGTTATCTTGACACCTCAGGGCGGGTTATGCAAAGTCAATATTGTTTTAGTGAAATGCTATTTAGTTTAAATTTTAGCTCGGAACAATTTAAAGACCGTTACGGCACTTTAACTCAGTAATTGTTGTAAGACGGGCATCAATTTGTCACTAAACTAAGGCTTATTCAAAGTACTACAACATTTGTGGGTTGATTTATGTTTTTTCTAATTGTTGTAGTTTTGTTAAGACATTACAGCTTGTTGATTGTGAATCGCATAATACCTAGAAATAAAAGTTTGACTACGTAATTGTATGAACTGAAAATTATCAACACAAATTTAAACACATTTAACACACGCTTGAATTTAAGAGTAACTTGCACTTCTTTACTCAACCACGACATTTCATAAACGTGTTGTTGTTTTATAATTTGACTTAAACCGGTACACTATTAAAGATGTAATCTTTTTGTAAAGGGAGTAAATCGAGTTTTTTATGTTTTTATTTCCTCGGAGAACAGCGAAATCCCACACCGAGCTCTCAAGATCTCGCCTCTTTTCGGAACAAGGAGATTAAAAAAAAACTTGACATAGAAACTGATGTCTATGTTGCAATATATTGCGTACCCCAACATAACATTTAAACCTTAATGAATGACATGCTGTACCTTTTTGTCGAATAGTCTTATTTTTCCAAAAATTTCTTGTTTCAGTATGAACTACATAATGGAAGTAATTAATAAGTTAGAACCTGAACTAAACCTTACAACAATGAAAATATAATATACAAGACTTTCATTTAAACGCGAACCGAACAGAACCGATGTATATTAACGTCATGTACTGTCGTATTCGTAAAACGAACGAGCATTAATAATTATAATTATCATGAACATGCGAGCTGTTCTGATGTATCATGGCACAAATAAGAATAGATTTTTTAATTAAGTCAGATAATCGTCATCGTCATTTTGAAATCGTTTTCAGCTTCACGCATATTTAATGGATGAAATGGTATTTTGTCAAACGGAACTGCAGTGTGGTAAATCTTTTTATTTGTTGAATTACCAATAAATAGCTTCAACGTTGTGATAATATAGAGATAAATATCGAGGCTGCCTTCGGGCGACAAACATAAAGGTATAGAAGCGTGTAATTTTCAACAAAACATATAACAAAATATAAGCTCAACGGTGCTTAATTTTAATAGCGCAAGGGCCCCTCAGTAACTTAAAAAAGTAACAAAATAAAATACCGAGATCTAATCTTTCAAATGGCCCTTAAAAGTTTAACTTGTTATGCAAGTTTATTGTCGTGTCCTTCCCTCAAGCGTCCGTTTCCTTTTTATGCTTGTTTTTGAGTCGGCAGACTCAGTGAAAACGAATTTTCGACAATCGTTTTTGCTTTACTATGAACCTAACAATTTGAGGGTTGCATGCAATACTGTCCTAACTCCTTCTTTATTTCAATGTAGTAACGACAGTACTTGCATGCTACCATAGAATGTATGCTTGCTACCCTAGAATATAGTTCTTAGTTTCAAAAAGTAAGGCAATGCTACAAAGCGGTCAATTTTGTAAATCTGTGCAAAACGATAAAATTTATATTAAAAAATATGGAATCAATCAATATTTGAAGAAATTTAACTCGTGGAACTTTCGACAAGATTTTGAGTCATGAACGCGCATGAATACCTGATGGCGGAACGCCATATTGGATTCGACAACGTTCGGTGAAGACGAAAAATCCATCGTAATCAAATGAACAGTGAGTATTTATCAAGTTATTTTCGTGATGCAATGTTTTTATAACACCCAGGTTATATTTGAATGTATATTGACAATAGAAGTTCTCTTTGTAAATAGAATTATACATATGGAAATGGAGGTGGATTTGGTGGTTTTCGAATGGTAGCCTACGTTACAAAATCATTGTAAAACTTGAAATTTTAGATTCGAAAGACTAACGTTACACCGCAGTAAACGTGATTTTGGCTCTTTGGGTTTTATTGAACGGTTACGTCATTTAATTAATTAATGCACTCTCCAAAATGAAAGTAGGAGTCTCAAAATCGACCGTAGGGCTAAGCGAAACTTTTTCAATTTAGGGCCCTAATCATTGTGGATATTAATTGTGGAACCTTGTAGAGATGTAAGTAATCAAATTATTTCAATGTATTGCATTGAAAAAAGTTGGATTTTGAACGATTAACGAATTACTTGGTAAAATATCGTCACTCGTGTAAGAATTATATTCCCATTTGAATGCTTTAAAGTAAAACATAAAGCATCTGATTCACAATGATTTTTTATAACATTTTGATCTATTGAAAATTATGTTTAAAGTAATTTAAAATTCATACATGAATTGATTTAACAGATATATTAATAAATGCATTTTATGCATTTGATCATAATCTGAGCCTGAATTTCCATCAGAAAATATCCAGATCTTACCCATTTCCAAACCGTGACCAGCTACATAGTTGACTCAAGATTTTCTGAAGTATAAAATTTCAAAGAAATGAAAATCTAATGTTTTCAATAATTGCGTGTTATATGTAGACCTTATGAAATCCGCTATCAGAAGTTTTTCCTACTTTCAGTTTTGTCTTACACTCCATTCCATATGTCTCACAGGTCATTTAATCAGAACAGATATTCTCAAAATTAATAACCCAGGGAAAACCATAAGAAGAAAAAGAGTAGCACCTCAGGGATTCACCAAGTTTATACAGAAATGGGAACTTCACAATATTTATTTAATAGTATCTCTTAAATGCATTTCAGGTAAATTTTGCATCCCGGAAGAAAGAATGAAGTATCTATTAATTGATTTAATTATTCATAAACAGGTTTAGATGATTTTTGGTTCTGGTCAGACATGTATCAACCATTTGAACCATTTGAAGCGGTATAGAACTGTTTGACGTCATGCAATGAAGTGGACAACAAAAGTGAAGGTAGAAAATAATGTTTGAGTTAAATCCAGAATGACTGTTTAGGAGATGTAATTATTTTAAACAGTATATTTTAGTTTCTTTGTAATGCTTGAGCTGTGATAACGCTGTCAACATTGCAACTGGTAAATTATTTTAACATGTTAATGGGTGGGGTACAAATCCGTTGCATTGGGAAAATGTAATATTTTTTCCTATCTGAATATTTTCTGATGGAAATTCAGGTTCCTGTAATTTGATAAATAACTCAAATTAGTTTCATAGTGTTAAATTAAGTCTTGTTAATAGTAGAATTGCCTAACAAAGTGACAATAAATTATGAAATGAAAACCAAAGATATACATTTTGTTCACTACAAACATGTGCCAAATTATAAAAATGAATATATTGTCTCCCTTTTGATGTTACACCAGTATTAAGTATTGAAGTGAACCTAGGTTTACACAGTGTTTCAGTTCAATAATTTTGATGTAACAAGTTTTCATTTATTAGCCTTCCATTACAAATTGTTTTTAGGTAAAATAAACCAAAACTACTTAAGACATTAATTTTATGTCTATTTCATTCTATGATTTTTACCCAGACTTGAATTCTGATCAGCAATGTAAAATAAATTACCGGTAGTTTTTTGAAAAGGAACCCACTTTGTGAATTTTAGTGATAACCCAATTTGACCAGTTTATAAGAGCAGTCAACACATTTTTGACTTTTTGCAGTCTGATACTTTCTGGTTAATTTTAAAGTGACATGCCTGGATCCATATTTTATTTTTTCAAAAGAAGGAAACACATAATAACTCTGGCAGTGATGAAATAATATGGATACTTAATTCAGTTAATCAACAGTTAATCAATATAACTTTATGAAATTTTCTTGAACGGCTGTTGGAACAGGCATTTTAACTACAAAACAAATGACAGCACTCTTTTTCACAGCAACTAAAGGAAAAACATTTTTCACAGTCCAAAAGATTGTGGGTGACTTTTTGTAGATACACCTCACACCTCAGACTGAATGGATTTCAATGCAGAATAGAAACAATCTGAAAAAGACCATTCTAGCAAAGTACAAAATGAGAGTAAACTAATTGTTATGATCACTCACTTAAAAAATAAAATAAGTTATTATAAAGAATATTTGTAATTTGAGCAAAGATCAAAATAATTGTTATTATTTCATGGGTGCGTTTGCCTGAAAATCAGGTTTTTGTGTGTCTAAAATGATTGATTTTCTTCATTTACCCTAAATAAATTTTCAGGATTTCAGGTTTTTTAGAAATCCTAACTTGCACCCTTGCAATTTTGTGTTTGTTAATTTCAGTGATAAAATCAAATGAAAGAAATGTGCCATCTCTGGTTCAAAAAGCATGAAATTGGAAGAGGAGTGGAAGAAGGATAATGGTATATTAAATTTTATTAATTGACTATTAATAGGGCTCTCACCAGACTTGCAAATCAGGGAGAGTTTTGTCATAATTTACTGCATTATGGAGAAGTTTGCAGTCAACAGCTTTCTTTCCCTATATCGTAAATACAAAATGACTTCTAACAAAGCTCAACAAAGAGAGAAGTCTGGTCACTTTTGATGAGACTAATTCCTTCAAGTCTCTCTCTAGTGAGAGCCATGTATTAATATACAGTAAAGGCATTGCATACTTTGCCCTTTTCTTTTACATGACTGCAGTGTGGCAAAATCTCGAGGCATGTCATCACCTGACTTGAACATGTCATTTTCCTGGCAGACAGTACATGGTACACCACATCAATACTTAAGTATTTTATAATGGCCCAGCAATTCTCATATTGGTCCAGAACACCTGTATTGGCCCAGTTTAGTCTTCATATGAATTTGAACATGTTATTGGGCCTCGGGCTGTCATATTTACCCTCGGCCTTCTGCCTCAGGCATATATGACTACCTTTGACCAAATAACAAGGTCAACTTGAATTCACTTGATTATTAACATTATATATAACAATATTCATCGGTGGGCCACCTTGAACTAACACGATGGGTTGCTTATTTGTTTTTTAAGTTGGGTAATCTCATATAAATGTGTCTCAAAAAACCAATGCTGTTTCAACTTTCATGGTTAATAACTTGACCCTTTACTCCATTTACACGCCATTTTACCACATGGGTAACCAGTGTAAATCCACATCAGATAGAGATAGCACAAATGTAGCTCCAGACCAGCTTGCACATCAGACATTTTGAGGTCTCATCATTCTGTATCTACTCTGTTCATTAGATACATTTAAAGCTCTAATTAGCAGGAAGGAGATGTGTCAGCACCTAGATTTACAATAGTTGCTCATGTGTTAAAAGGTGTATCCAACGAATAAATTGAAGTATCAAAATGCAGGTGTTTTTTTTGTAGTAATTAACCCTTTACTATAATATTATACACATTTTCATGCCTTTTCATGATCTGATCTGGATCTGCACAGGTCACATTGTGGTCAAAAATAATATTGAAATTTAAATAAAAAAGCTAACACCGTAACAGTTTAGATCCTAATCAGGCAGTATGGATGTGTCGGCTGATCTAGATCTACACTGATTTCCCATGCCATAAAGGCATATGGAGGTAAAGGTTAAATGGGATAATTTGTGTATGAGCCTATAGGAACTGAAGATGGCTTGAAGCTTACACCAGAAATACCTCTTTTTTGTGATATTTATAAAAATAGATGAATTATGACAACATTGTAATCTGTTAACTAACCTGCAACATCAAATTATGTACAACTTCATAAGCAACAAAAAGTACAGTGAAATTGGTTTTGGTTATTTGTTATGATTAAAATACAACATTTATTTTCAGCCATGTGTATCATCAGTCTTGTGAAAGCTGTGGACTTGAAATGTCTGCAGAATTGGTAGAACATAAGGGAGCAGAATATGAATGTTACTGTAGAAAATGAAGACAAGGTTTGCATTTTTTATTTTCATTTATTAAAGCTGCATGAATGTATGATTGAGACACACTAAATCTATCTGTATATGTTGGTATTTGTATTTTTGTATCTTGTAACAAGAAAACATAAAATTGTCTGTATATGTATGTGTTGACTTGTGAGACCTCAGTTCACAAGAAAATTAATCATCCTATATAAAAATTACTGTGTTGTTTTTGCCCCTTTCTTCCATGAATACATGACATGAGTGATCAGTGTATATCCAGATCAGCAGGCATATCTGTGCAGTCTTAACAGGATCTACACGGTTCATAATAAGCTTCATGAGGCTATTTCTTACAAATATGCAAACAGTGTAGATTCCAATCAGATCCAGATCAGACATCAAAGTTGTTCTTGCTGATACATGTACTGATGTATTGTTTTCCAGGTGTCCACTAGCTGCTTAATCTAAAGGGTCATTTTTTTGTGTCGCCCTTTCAAAGAAAAGACAATACATAGAGATCGCTTTGTCTGTCCGTCCATCTGTCCCAAATACTTAATGTTGGTTATAACTTTGCCATTTCTTAATATTTCTTCATGAAATTTTCAAATTATATTGTTTGTGACAACATGCTTGAGCTGATATTAATTTTCAGGTCAAGGTCACATTTGATGGAGTTATTCCCTTTTTGTACTTTTTTTTAACAGAAAAACTTAATGTTGACTTTAACTTTGACTTGTCTTAATATTTCTACACCAAACTTTCAAATTATATTGCTCATGACAACACACTCATCATGACTCCAAGTTCTTTATGTCAAGATGGGGTTATTCCCTTTTTTGTTCTTGCATTTTTAACTTGATCTAGTTCCCAGGGCGACACAAGTGAACACCCATCTAATGTAACTTTTTGGTGGATTCTGGCAATTAATAACCAAAATTACCCTTAATTTAAAGAAAACAAAGACACTTCAGCTAAAATCATTACAACTTCAATATAAATAGGTTATTTGTTGAAATTAATATTTCAGGATAACAGCTCTACATGGAATGCTGTGAGGAGACCAGTTTGACAATTCTGTCTATGACTGTATGAGGGAGCATACAGCCTTTAGATTGCCACTAATTCCTGCAATGGATCATGCTGCTTTTGTAATGGACAAGAATAAAAAATCACAAATGTCGATACAAATAGTGGATGTGAAATGGAGACAAGTTATATAAAATATAACCAAAACGTTTTAATGTGCACCTCATTGAAAAAACATCAGTTGACAATAAAGCATCAGTGTAATTGTGTGTTTGAACATTATTTGCTGAATAATAGCACCATTGAAAAAAACCCATAGTGTCACTTGTAGTATTATTTTAAATCATGTGACCCAATTCTGTTTGTCGATTTCAAGTTTGAATATTCAAAGATTATGACTAGCTTAGCTACTTTTTCTGTCATTGGTGTCACCGTATCTCAACTCAGAATTTTAGGTGCTGTCTAATGATACTGCGCTTGCAAACAACTGCTCACAGGATTCTTCCACACTTACAAAAGTATTCACGCCATTAAGGTAATATTCCATTCGTCATTGCACTCTCATTGATAAAATGAAAAATTAAAAAGTCTCTCTAAATGCAAAATGCAAGGACGAAAGGAGTAATACCTTTAAATAAAGCGTTGTGTTTGAGAACTGACCAGCGTTGTTTCACTGTTGACCATATGACCTATGAAGTATGATATCCTTCACTTAATTGTGATTGGTCAATTTCATTTTATTGTCTACAAGTCCAATCATATTCAAATTATGCCTTTAGACATATTGTCCTACCGCCAGGTTCGCTTTCCATGTCACCACGTCTGCAAACTTGATAACAGTATTTGTCTTGACTTGTTAATTGGACATTAATTGTTTTTGGGGTCGAAGATCTATGTCTCGGAGGAAATAAAGTAAATTGTTCCCCGTTCTTGAGGCGAAAGTTTATTTCTGGTTCAACTTAATCAAACCCAAAAATCCATTGCTTTTCAATTGTGTTTTGATGGCCGACTCATCAGTACCTCCAGTCCTTTGATTTTCTAATGCTGAATTTATTTGCAGCAATTTGATTTTGTAATTGTTGTTGTTGTTGCGTCAACATTTTGCGTGCGTATTTTGTGTGCCTTCAGAACCTAGAGCCACAGGAAAATATCACATTTTTGTAACATTTTCGTTTTATGCACATTCCATTTTCAACAAAATAAAATTTTATGTACAAAATATAAGTTCAACAGTGATTAAGTATGATAGGGCCAGAGCCCCTCAGTCGCTTTAAATAATAGAGTAACAAAACAAAATCTTAAAATCTGATTCTTACAAATTGCTAAAGAAACGTTTAGATAATCTAAAAACGCAGTTAAAAATTTAACATATTATGTAAGTTAAAAGTTATGTCCGTCCGCAAAACATTTTATTTCTGTTCTCTAGTGTTGAATTTAATTGTTAGAATTTCATAGTGTTGTTGTTGTTGCTGCTGCTGTAGTGGTTGTTGTTATTGTTGTTGTTTAATGTGCCTTTTAGATTCTTACGCAACTTTATTTTTGTAAACTTAGAGAGATAATCGGATAAAAAATCATATTTGTCAATGCGCTGCCTTTATCTGTCAATTAATTCCCTTCTGATACTATTTAAAACCTATTCAAGCTTTAGAAACAAAAATATTAGTATAATGAGTGAACAACTATTCTTTTTACAAAAATATTACCTACTTTAAAAAGCTATACATTGTTTCATAACGTTTTTATTTCTTCATTTCTGCAATTTTAGGTTAATTTCTTTTTATCATTTAATTTTACCCCCCAAAAAATAATTAAATGTTGTTTTAAACTTAATGTTTTAAACCTATGGCTATTATTTTGCAATTTGGTTCGGAGTCGCAAAATTCAATAAAAATGTCTCGGGTTAAAGCAACACAGTGACAATATTAAAGCATATTTAATCTCTCATTAGTTCTTTACAACACTTTTACCCTACAAAGCACAATCATATTTTACCTCTTACTGAGACAATAGATCTTCATAAGGACCGTTATCACGCCCCCAGATGATAAGATCTGTGCCTTGCTAATTGGATTGTGTAACGTGGTCATAAAACACGAGGTCCTTTAACTACGATTACATGTCGCCAACCACTGATTCAATTAGCGCAACCGGTATCAGTTTTTGCCGGACACGCGCGATGAAGTTAATAGCCTGATATCAACGGAACATCATTACATTGATGAAAACATAAATATCATTATTATAAAGTCAAGCTGGTTTTCCTGCGTAATTATTAAAACAAATCATATTATGTGGAAGTGTTCAGCAAAATATGGCTAACTAAATTTGTAAAGCGCCGAACAGCGCGAAAATGTTCGTTTGTAACTGGACTCTATGCACACGCTATTTTATGTCCCGGGAAATATGATGAGATAATGATAGTTTGATCAACTTTTATGACCGTTTTTTTATTGAATAGTTTTACTTTTAATTTCAACATAAACTAAGAAAACACGAACATGACATTTACTTGCGTTTATTTGCGTTTATAATTTCTGTCAACTGATGAATCACATCTATTCACTGGCTTTTAAACCGTTTTTCTTTTCTTCGTAATTTTATCATGAATGATGGTAAGGATGACATTTATCATCATCCTCATCATCAATCGGATTATCATCTCCAGCAGCAACAGCAGCAGCATTAACAACATCATACATATTAACACTTAAAACACAGTATGTTGAAGATGAACACAGAACATGCTCTTGGCAATCTTAGATAAATACTCTTTATATTCAGGTCGGCAGAATGATAAATATTTTAAATTAAGCATAAAGCTTCTTCGGAAGAATAATAGTTGAGCGTTATCTTGAGTTGTTGATGTTTGATGTTGTTGTTATTGTTGTTTGTATTTTTGATTTTGTAAATGGAGACGTTTCTTCGGAAAGCTGAATAAATGGTTATATAGATTTGTTGCTGTTGTTGTTTTTTGTTGTTGTAATTATTGTTGTTGATAACGATGAGGATGATGATGATGATGATGATGATGATGATGATGATGATCTATCTGTCATAAAAAACTTTGTGGCATAAATAAGTTGTTTGATGATTTTTTCTTGTTTTAATAATACGTAATCTTTTAAAACTATTAACAAATGTGATCTATTTGCTTTCCCCTAGTCCACCTTTTCGTTTTGTAGAGCATGAAAAAACACGTAAGTCATACGAATACATCGCATTTTGTGTGGCATATGCGTTTAATGTGCGGGTCATTTTCGACACGTGTGATATATGATATATACGGTCGAATTTGTTCTTGGCTAAGAAAGAATTAAGAGTAAAACATTTTAAAATATCATGAATACAAAACTAGTCATAAGCGTTGAAAGCGGGGCAGATTTTCCTGAAATATTTAGACTGCATATATCTTAATAAATGTCGGGTAAAGAGTTATTACAACACTATGCTTTAAAACATATTTTCGCACGATTTTTACAATGGCGTCGTGCATTTTGGCGATTATCAGTCGTTATTGTTTTCATTAAAAAGCTCTGTTACTTACAGTACTTTTTCGTGTTATCAAAACGTTGAAAGTTTGGTTCCTAGAAAAGTATACTGAAGCAGCTGATAATGAATGGCGAAATAAGATGAGATATCCTCGACAACCATTTCTTTCAGTAATCTACGGCAACAGCAGACCAAACTGTACGCAATCATCGTCAACGGCAGCCGAGAGTGTGTTCAGCAGACCATCACTTTATTAAGTGCCACTGCCGCAGATGTTACAAGCGGTGTCGCATGTTGTGTAAAGTTTATACAGAAAAATAGGTAAAAGACCTGTAAAAAGACTTTCCTATATAAACGATAGTAAACCTGGCGTGCTTCAAAAGGCTGGCAATCATATCCGGTATCCTTTGATATAGGGCTAACTGACATGCTTTTGAAGCTAAGTGTTTATATTGTCCATTTCCAGCAAACAAAGTAGGGGCCATGCATCAAATAACAGAGATTTGACATCTTGAAATCGGTGGTCTGTTTTTTTTCACTTCTGTGTGAACTTCAAAACCGTTTTACATATGCCATCCTTAAACCAGGGCCTTTTTTCATATACTGGATTTCAAAACATAAATTTGCTATCAGTGTTTCAGTAAAAGCATGTCATTTACTAAACATGTTCCTTTCAGGCCATTCTAGCCATTTAATGCCCCCAAAAGGCAAAGATTGGGACTATATAGTGTCAGCCATTGTTTGTGATGCGTGATCCGTGTCCGTGGCCACGTCCGTGTCCGCGATTTTACACTCACCAAAGTTATCGTTGGGTATATTCCATACCTCCGTGTCCGTTCCACGTTGCGGACACTGAGGTATGGAATATACACAATGATATCTTTGGTGAGTGAAAAATCGCGAACACGGATCACGCATCACGCATCACGGAACCATGGAATACAGGCCTTAGCCAATACCTGGGTAAACAACAGAATTCGCAAAGTCGCTGCTCTTGCTTGACTGTAAAAAATGTTGTATAAATTAGAAATGATACTAGTGTGACAATGGAGCCCCCAGTGAATTTTATCATCGTCAGTTAAATCTAGAGCTTTTGAGACATTGTCATTATTTGTTACTTAGAATTACCAAGGTTTAAACATTTATGAACTGCATAATAGAGCTTCAAGAAACAACACTGTGAGTGTATTACCAATTAATCACATGTTTTGCAATCTTCACGACGAGGCAGGACTATTTATCATTACGACTGGATTTGAGTGGACCTCGAGCCTGGTCTTTATCGTGTTTGGATCTTCGTTTATCGTGTTTGGATCTTCGTTTGGAGTTCACATCTCTGATTGAAGGCACTACCATATATTGTACACAAGGAGGATCATTGAAAGATCTGAGGACAGATGTTTTTCATTCCGGGGAGGAGCAGCAGTGACAATTAACAGTGACTGTTTAAAAAGACATATCTGTTGTGTGTTCTTACAGACATAGTGGTCACAGTAAGTTAATATATTCTTGTCATTAATAACTAGAGTCACTAAAAATTACTTTGGTAATATCCTTTAGCAGTAATTTTTGTAAATTTTTATAATTTTGTTATAATTTATAGAGTGTCTCTGGGTGTTGGTGAAAATAAGTGTGATATTGTAAGAAGTATGTAAGAAGATATCACTGCACTTTGCAAATTCCCTGGTGGTGGACATAATATAACTGCATGAAAATTAATTTCTGCTCTTCTGTATCTCCAAATTTCAATTAACATTATACACTTTCAGGCTGCCATTTCAGATTAGTTTATTTCAAAATTTTTCCAAAAGTTGACATTTGTCATAAACCTAGGACATTCCAGCATTAAGTGTGGTTTCTTGTAATCATAATCAAAGGTTCAAAAGGCCAAAGTTCAAAATCTAGGACATTTCCTTTTGTGATGTTTAAGCTTTCCATTTAAGTAATTTAATATAGGCCCATAATTTACAATTTGTTTCCAGCTTCTAAAGGAGAACAACAGTACCTGTCACTGCCAGATCACCAGATATTTATATTCTATTTAAGGCATATATATAATTTTCTTTCAGCATTTTTTTATTACAACAGACTGGGAAAAGATTTTCAGCATATATTTTGTTGTTTTTGTTTTCAAAATTGTGGTACACAGTAAAATATGACATTTATATAGTGATTTATCTGATATTGAACTCATAATTTGGTCATTGTTTATTTAATGTGATTTGGTTATAGGTAGGAAATTGTAAGTTAGAAGTAGTTAGTTGGTTTATTAGAAAACAGGAAAGTTAAAATAAAAAATATAAATATATTAAAGAATTAAACTTAAATTTACAAACTTAAAACCTCGAGACGGACGGCCATCATGAGGGAAATGTTGATGATGAAACAATAATGAGAAACACAGGGAATATAGATAATGTTGACGAAGTAGAAATAGAAAAATAAATTCTAAGTGACAGTGAAAAAGATGACACTAGAGTAAAAGTTGTCGAAGAAAACACTGTAAGAAGATCAACAAGAGAAAGGAAACCACCAAAAAGATATGAATCTTATCACATGAATCAAGCCACAGAAATAACCATGGAAACAAAGTTAAGAACTTTGAATATTTTGTTAAACGCAGGAGTATTTGAAAGCATGGATACTGAGACTGCAAATACAATTGTTCGTGCTTTGATGAAAGACTGAAAATTTAATTGTTTTAATCCTTGAATTGTGAAACTGTACATATGATTATCACTTCGGAAGTTATTGCATGTGTTCCGGAACACCATTCTATGGAATATGAAATAGATAGTGAGAAAATTGCCTTTGTGGACAATTAAAGTGAATGCATTTCATTATTAATATGGAATAATGAATTAAGTTTGGAAGAGTGAATAATTGTAAATGTTATTTAACTTATTTTTGTCTATGAAAATGAATTTTGCAAGTTTAAATTGTAGGGACACAATTTAAAGAAGAGGAGGACAGAAACAGATATTTTTTATTGATTCAAATGATAATGCAATGCTGGTAACTTTCATGATACCATTTGATTAACAGTTATTTTTCAGTTTTACTGTAGGTATTGGAATCATGTCGAGACGACATTTCCCAGACCGGGGGAGCATGTGACAGGGTCATTTTATGACACATTTGTATAATATTACATATTTCCCTATTGTTTGTCCATTTTATTGATTTTTACCTAATTCGAAAGCTTAAACGTGTTAGGACATCTTTTTGGTAGTTTTGATTCTTTTAGAGTAATTTATACTTTGGGCATGCGCAGTCAATATTCGGAATAAATTGGAAAATGATCACTCTGCGCAATTCTTAAAACGATGTTTCTATTAAGCAAATAAGATGTTGACAGTTGTTACTGATGACTGTTATCTATTCTGATAACTTGTAGGTATCATACAATTGTTGGGATGTCTCTTATTTCGGTTGCATTTGGAAATTACTTCAATTTAAATCTGGTCGCGCTCATTCCAGAAATGGCGGTCTCTTTGAATTATTTTCTTGAAATGCATGAAACTTAACAAACCCTATTGTTATTCACAGCAAAGATCACTTTCTGTGTGGCTGAAGAGGGACGGACGATTGATGCCAAAGTTAGGGTCACAGAATCTATTAATTCTGGTAAGAATGAATGTGATTTAATTATATGAGCACCTATGATTTTTTGTAAGTTTTAGATAAAGACCACTATGTCAAATGTTAATATATATGTATTGTTTTTAATGTTTTGAAGCAGAATCGTGATATTTAAGGTTGTTCAATGAAAACAATGTATTGACAATTTTCACAGGATTATTACTTTATGTAAGAATCTGTTATTCCTAATGCTTAACATGTTTTCATTGACTTGTACTTTCAGGACCACACTTGGACGTCGTTGTTCACTAGTTCATAGTGGATTTGACATTTATCTACAGTGTTTATGGACTTGTATATCATTTGGTCTTGGATTTACTGATATATATGTGATTAAAAGAATAGAAACGAACTCAGCTGTTTGGAGTGTATTTTAATAATTCTACTTAAATAAGGATACTAAAAACAACACGCAGCTTACACTAGGAAAATTAAAATATCAGTTGAAATTATCAGTTCAGTATAGAGTTTATTTCTGTTTGTTTTCTGTGGTCACGTTGGAATGAAAATGATAACCATCGTTTTTAATACAATGTTGTTAAATGATGCCTGATTTACACGTTGCACAATAATACATGATGACCATTTATACAAATTTAGTAAAAGATAATATTCCCATTAATATATAAAAACCACGCTTTTTCCTTCAAATCGATCAGCAAGTAAAAGGTTGAAATAATTATATTTTTTTAATTTTGTTTTTACGGAAAAAGCACCGCACGGTTTTCGCATGCGCATTACTGAACAGCAACATTACGCGGAATGTAAACAAATATCCCGAGCGTGACTGGGTCGATACCGGTATAATATTTCCATATGTTCTTAACTGAAAATGTAGATTTAAAGCTTAAAAACAATGAGTTTTCCTCAGTACATATTCAATATCTGTGTAATATTTGCTACCACAAGACTTCCTATAATTCGCATACGGAATTTGTTTTTACATGTTTATTGTAAGCGCCTTTTATTTTCAGGGCGCATGTTATTGTTCTTGATTTGATAATAAGCGCAAGTGGCGGAAAATAATGCAATATTTTTTATGAATATTTGTTTCTAGTTTTATTATGTTTGCAATTAATTGTTCAAAAAGATAAAATTATAAAATAAGCCATTTTTTCTTTTAAGAAAAAGTAGGCCGGTATTCCATAGTTCCGCGATGCGTATTCCGTTTCCGTGTCCGCATCCGTGTCCGTGTCCGCGATTTTTCACCAAAGATATCACTGGGTATATTCCATACCTCCTTGTCCGTCCCGGACACGTATACGGACACGGACACGGACATGGATCACGCATCACTTAACTATGGAATACTGGCCTAAGGCGAAAGCGATGTTACGTCACAACAAATATAACCGTTTTAAACAATAATGGCGCCTAGGGAGAGAGACAGTAAAGCAAACAGCTAAGTGGAATAAATAAAGACGCTTCAAACATCAACCACTGTACAAAAATGACAGTAAGGCCGCTATTCCATGGTTCCGTGATGCGTGATCCGTGTCCGCGTCCACGTCACCGCGATTTTTCAGTCACCAAAGATATCGTTGGGTATATTCCATACCTCCGTGTCCGTTCAGCGTTAATTAACTTAAGATTTAATACTAAAGCGATTGTTGCATTTCAGTTTCGGTCAATATGGCGATTTATCGACCTGACGCCCTCGGTCAATATTGCTTCGTCAGGTCGATAAATCAAAATATCGACCTCACTGAAACGCATTAATTGTCTTTTATTCCTGATATGGACCTCAGGCTTCAAGTCACGCACATGTTAAGTTTTGGATACCCAAGTTTTACAGAACCTTCATATTGAAAACTATTTCTACTACCGTAGTATCCATTAAACAATTGAACACTTTTCCTCTAACTCCAACTTTTTCATATAGAGTTACATTTTATTTTAAATAAATGGCACGGACGTTTTTTTTCTTCCAGAATAGTCTGTGATTTTTTCCCAGAATAATCTGGGATTTTTCTACCAGAATAATCTGGGATTTTTCTACCAGAATAATCTGGGATTTTTCTCCCAGAAACATCTGGGATTTTTCTCTCATAATAATCACAACATAATAGTATGTGAAAAGTCCCAGAATAATCTGGCAGAAAAATCCCAGATTATTCTGGGACTTTTCACATACTATTATGTTGTGACAGTTTTTAATGTAATCATCACCTTATCGTTATTATCGGAGTTTTTATTAAAAACAAAATAGAAATGATGTCATTTGTTATATTAAATGGACGAATGATATTAAAATTATGTAAACATTAATACAAGTAGCCTTCTTATCATGATGCATTGGCACGTTAAAGATTCAAATGAAATGAAATGATTGATTATATTTGTGCTTCGTAGCAAAACCTTCGGAAATGAAGCCAATCTAACCATCAGAAACAAAGACTTAAAAATAATGAAATTCTCCCTAGGGATTTTTCACCCATTATATAATGGCTGAATTCTCCCATGGGAGAAAAATCCCATAAAAATGTGGGAGGATTTTTAAGTCTCGTTTTTATTATCAAAAACTACTATTTTTAATAACAGAATAATTATACAGTGTAATTATGGTTGAAATATTCATTAATAAAAAATTGAAGAAAATCCCATGATTTTTTTCACCCATTTTCATGAAAATGGGAGAAAAATCCCATGGGAATTCCCATGGGGGCTCAAAAATCCCATGGGATTTCCAAAACTCCCATGGGATTTGTTCGATTTCAAGTCATCTCACAAGGTCATTTTAAGAAATAGAACGATCTAGAGTGCCAATTATTTATCAGTTCCACCTATTCTATCATCATATAATCAATTATTACTGATAGGACCAATATTTCGGGTAGATGAGTTTGCGAATAAACCGGATTTGCAAAGATAAACCGGAGCCTGTTTTTTTACTGGAAACCTCAATGCCTTAAGCTTAGATATTTGGTATGTAGCATTGTCTAGTGGATATCTACCAAGTTTGTTCAAATTATTTCCCCTGGGCCAAAATTGGCCACGCCCCCAGGGTTCTCTTAGTTTACATTGATTTATAAAGGAAAACATAAATAATCATTTTTCTCTGAAACTAGACCTTAGATATTTGGTGTTGAGTATTGTGAAGAGACCCTTTACCAGCATTATTTAAATGTTGGCCCTGGAGTAAAACTGAGAGTACTTTTGTACTCAGGTGAGCGATATAGGGCCATCATTGCCCTCTTATTTAACCTTTATGATAACTTTTCAACACGAGGGTTTATAAGCATGTATGGATTTAGCCAGCAGCGGATGGAGTATGGGATAGGTAGTGAAAGTCATTGTTAGGAATGCTCAAACCCACCCAAGTATTTTTCGTCGTAAGCTAAGCTGGCTTTTGACCTAGTTTTTCGACCAATGAAGTAGTGTCAATTGTAAGCGTTCTAATAAATTATAATGCAGAGGGAAAAACAAACTATTTGATTGGTAACTATTTATACCAGAGAGGCATCTAGCGGAGTGTTGTTCACGATTGTCGGAACAAATAACACAGTTTGTGATGTGAGCTATTTTCCTAATTTCGGAAAAGCTTAACACATTCAAAATGATATTGTCTGCTTTTAACATTTTCCAAACTCCTTCCAGTGGTTACTTCCCTTTAAAGAAAAAAGTGAAATACGCATATCTGGAATCGCCACTCACAAAACACATCCTCCTCACGCAGCGAAATAGAAGAGAGGAAGAGAGAGCAGGTTTGTTATAAGAATGTCAATTTAAATAAGACGCCACACACAAATAACGAAAAAGAGAATCTTTGGGCTACCTCCTTGGAACGGCAAAAAGTGACAAATTGTTCTAATGTTCATAAAATGGTATATAGTTTTTACCTGTCCGTGTGTGTATGTTCGAAAATCATGTCCACTTTGTAACTTTATTTCTTATTGGATTTTAAAATAACTTGGTATAAATGTTCAACTTATTTAGACGATGTGTCGCGTACAATACCGATTCATGTAGGTCCAAGGTCAAGGTCATTGTTACTAAAAATAGAATTTTCTTGTTCGGGCTGTAACTTCGTTATTTCGTATTAGATTTCAAAATAACTTGGTATAAATGTGCACCATATCAAGACGGTGTGTCGCGTACAATACCCATACTTGTAGGTCCAAGGTCAAGGTCACTCGTATTTAAAATAAAATTTTTGTCCGGGCGGTAACTTTGTTCTGAATGGAGTGATTTCAAAATAATTTGGCACAAATGTTTACCATGACAAGCTGGTGTCTCGCGTACAATGCCCAAGCCTGTAGGTCCAAGGTCAAGGTCACTGTTACTAAAAATAGAATTTTCTTGCGAAAATCGTGTTCGCTCTGTAATATTGTTATTTCTTACTGGACATTGTTATTTCTTACTTGGTAAAAATGTTTACCATATCAATCCTGTGAGTAGCCTACAATACCTATGCCTGAAGGTCCAAGGTCAAGGTCACTGTTGCTAATAGAATTTTCTTGCAAAAATTGTGTCAGCTCTGTAAACTTTGTATAAATTTTACCATATCAAGGTAGTGTGTCGCATACAATACCCATGCCTGTAGAATGTAGATCCAAGGTCAAGGTCACTGTTACTAAAAATAGAATTTTCTTGTCCGGGCTATAACTTTGTTGTTTCTAATTTGATTTTAAAATAACTTGGTAAAATGATGACCATATCAAGATGGTGTGTTGCGTATAACACCCATGCCTTTAGCACCTAGGTCAAGCTCACTGTTATAAAAAATAGAATTTTCTTGTCTGGGCTGATAATTCCTTATTAATAGAGTGATTTCAAAATAACTAGGCACAAATGTTCACCATTACAAGGCAGTGTGTTGCGTACCCGGCCCATGCCTGTAGGTCCAAGGTCAATGTCATTGTAACTAAAAATAGATTTGTCTTGTTCGGGCTATAAGTTACTTGTAAATGAAGGAATTTCAAAATATCTTTGCAGAAATATTCACCTTGAAAAGGTGGTGTGATGCGTACAATACCATGCCGGTAGGTCCAAATTCAAGGTCACTGTTACTAAAAATAGAATATTCTTGTTTGGGTTATAACTTCGTTACAAGTTTTAGCTTTCCAAAAAGCTAGTCGGTCATTAGCGAATAAATTAATAGAATAAGTAGTTATGTATTCGTGCTTGTATTTACTTTTGGACCAATGGAAGTCAATGATATGGCCAGTTTTCTGTTGATCAATGTCACACAGATTGTATCTGACAAACTATTTGTGAATTTAGTTGATTTCCATTTCTCTGTATTTACAAAACATAAACAAGAGAAAATATATACACTGTACAGTGCTGTTACTTTATAAAATGCAAACAAAGTTGGACGGCTGATGTTTGATTTATTAAAACATGAAGAAGACGTGTACCGGCAAAAGACATTAATATAAATAATCATGTCTCTAGTAGACGTAATTTATTTTTTTATTCAGGACGTGTTGAAATAATGACGTTGTTTAAGCACCAGCGATTCGGATTAATATGTTACATTAACGCGAATGCTCAAAGAGGTACCATAGAACTTTCCACAGTCGATGCTTATTTGTACATTGAGCAGAAAAGCGATGCTTATTATATACAGTATTCATTACCAACATTCATAAAGTGTAGTTTTAGCTGGGTCAGCTAATCTCGTCAAACTTGAAGTTGACGAGCGTTAGAAGACAGTAAACACTAAATTAGGATGCTGATGCATTTATTATTTTCACTTAAAGCCCCAGTCCTAAACTTAAGTAAGAATATACTTTTGAACAATCATATTTATCTATATAGACTCCAATATACAAACTCTAACAAAGCACAAAAGTTCCGATCAAATTCTTTCTTATAGACGGGATTTTCAATGATATTGTTAAATTATCGTTAACGAACTTTTAAGAAACTAAATATAATGGAGATACTTGAGCACCGATTTTTGACGAAGAGACCACTTCATGCGCAATCTTGATTTCCGTGACGTTTCGGAAATCCAACTTTCGCTTTTAGTCGCGCGGGCCAAATTTTTTTTAGTAAATTAAAATTTTATTAGCCCGATCTGATACTGCAAATTTGTGACTATAGTTCCAAATACATGTTATATTTCATACAAGAACGTGTTAAATTGAAGTAATGCCGCTTTGAGCTTTATGCTGCTCATATCTTTTGTTTTTGTTTGAACGATTTTCTCTGAAACTATTACAGAAACTCGAGTAACACTATTTGTATTTAAAATAATCTATTATCAAAGAAATTGTCGTTATGCCACTGTTCTGAAAATTCTTCACAACTATTTCTCTACTTTAAAAGCTGGTATTGCATTGCTTGCAGTATATTCTAGCAGATCGCCCTTACATAGAAATGAGAGTGCTTGTGTTGTCTACATTACTTTACTTGTCAAAATATTGTTATTGTTAAGTATCACAAGACCGAGTCCAGATCCGTTATATTGCATGTGTATGGGGAAGCCGACATTGGGGTCACGGGTATCCCCGGAAATCTTTTACAAGTTAAACTCAATTTGGATTGCAACTGCGACGAGTTCAACCGTTCACTATAGATCCCAAGAAGATAACGCATGGATAGATGCGGTTTGAGAGGGAATAGGGGAATCAAAATAAATCAATCCGTATTTCGTTAATAATGCATTTATTCAAGGACAAGTTTTGAATGTTGTGGCGACGGAAGTTTTGTAACATAAATTAAATAGTTAAAGATTAAATGATAAAAATACAGATGCACATATAGAATGATTACCAAGTTTCTATTTCTATTTTAAAACAATCGTTTAAGTTTTTTTTTTCTTAAAATAGATGAAAATGTCACTTTGAAAACCACCGAAGACGAAAAATGTGAAGCCTGTTAAAGACTTTTAAGCATTTCAAAAACATAAAATACCGCATCGTAATTAGTGCTCCAACTTGGATATCAAAATGTCAGATCTCAAAAACATGGCTGTTTTTGCGCAACAAGCTCAAAACTAGGCACTTTTATTCAAATCTTTGAGAAAGAGCATAATATATAGATATCCCTCTGAATGAGGAATTGCGAATAAAAGATAAAATGTAATTTTCATAACTAATCAAGAGATGGGTAGTCATCAAACTAACTAGGTTTAAACTCTCGCAGCTCGGGTTTTAACATTCTAATAGTACGCTTGTGAAATGCAAAAATATGAGGTTGATTAGCTGATAACAACTACATTTGTAATTATGGATTGAAATGATTTTTCAACATACTTGACTAACAAAGTACTTGTAACTGAGGTAACGTGTCGCCATTTATCCTATAAATTGATATTAGACAAGTTCAATAAACAAAATCCTTATTGATGCTACCACGCTGAACGTGTAATCATAAAGTGCAATACTCCAAATATTTAGAGGAACGCATGCTTCTTTAACCTTTAACATTTGATATTTTGACATTTTATATTTTCATTTATTGGCAAGCGTTACCTCTAAACGCCATGCATAAAAAACGTGTCGCATATTTAGTTTTAACAAAAAGTTTACAGAAACTCATAATCTCAGCTTTAAATGATTAGACACTGAAAATATATAACAACATTCACCTTTAAGCATCAAATCATCGGTAAACATGAATTAAATCCGGTAAGAAATTATATTCAAGTACTGTGTAAGCAGAACTTTCACTTGACATATTCCCGATTGACAGTTGCGTAAAAATTTCGTAGACGAAAATAATATTTTCAATAGTCAGGTTATGTCCTTAAAACAGTAAGAAAAACAATCAAACTATTGTAAGCTAACTTTAATTTTCAAGAAAACATATATTTTTGTCCAATTTTATATGGAAGTATGATTTATATTATGAAAAAACATGTATTTATTAGTAATTCGTCCAATTAGTACTGTATAACATGAGGCGGATGCATGATTTGCATGAGTCAATCAGAATCGAGCAATGTTTACACGGCTGAGAGCCGCATATACAAAAAAAACTGTGGTGGAAATTAAAATGGATTATCGTAGATTATAACTGGATAATGTGATTAATTTTTGTGTCTGAATCAAGAATAAGAGTAATATTAATGAAATATTGCTATATTTAGGCCTGTCATGTTGTAAATTTGCAGATAACTTACTAGATAATTGTCCCGACTGAAAATCGGTCGGAACATGCGACAGGAAAACTGCGTTCGGCGATATGACGTCGTAATTGCCATAAAATAAAAAAAAGATAAATAAGCATTAACGACGTCATATTTATAGGACTAAAAGTGCAATTATCCTCATGTGGCCATCCTAGTCGTTTATCTCTGTCTTCCGCAGCTAATTGATCGTATTTTCGACTGTCTTTTAGCGTACCGCCGCCCCACTGACTACGCCTATGATATTAGATAAAAATATTGCCCATGCTGATCTCCTATGTTTACTTTAAACAATGGTCATGTCACATTCGCTTAACCTCCGATACCTTCTGAGAACATTCATTGAAATTGCACTGGAAATCGCAAACAAATTACAAAATCGCTGACCTATTGTTTTTACTTTAAACAATGGTCACCTCACATTCCATAAACTTCCGTTTACTTCCTTGAACATTCACAACATTTGAACTGTAAAGTGCAAAAAAGCAAAATCTCTCTTCAAAAGACAATATTTTGACAATTAGGTAAACTTCTAAGCATTCGTTTCCTCCTAAATGCTTGTTTAAAACATCTCCTCTTTTGCTATAAGCCTCTTCTATTTCACGACCGTATGTTTGGTGATTTATACCAAAAGAAAGAAAATTTTTAATGTTAACACATGGGTAGAAGTTTTTATCAATTTTCAAAGTCAAAGCATGTACATGAATTTTTTTGAAACCCGCATTATTTCATCTAACATGGCATACACTGAAATTGACATCATTAAAACAAACAAACAAAAACAGGAAAATGTGCGAGAACCAGCAATATTACATGTTGAAACTCAGCATTCTAACGAAATTGTTAAAGATCAGAATAGTAAATATAATAATTTAATCAGGATGACCGACAATGAATGGAGTGATTTCAAAATAACTTGGCACAAATGTTCACCATGACAAGGCGGTGTGTTGAGTACAAAACCTATGCCTGTAGGTCCAAGGTTAAGCTAACTGTTACTAAAAATAGAATTTTCTTGTCCAGGCTAAAACTTCGTTATGAATGAAGGGATTTCAAAATAACTTGGCACAAATGTTCACAATGACAAGGCGGTGTGTCACATACAATACCCATGCCTGTAGTTCTTTAAATAATACATACTTATGATGTTAGTTAACAATGACATTGGTGTGCTGTTGAACCCTGCTAAAAAACCTAGTACCCCTTCTTTAAAACGTTTTCTTTGGTTTTCATTTTTTTTTGTTAATTGTTAGTGGTGTCTCTTTTGAAACACATCATTTTATTAACCATGCTCTCTCTCCCTCTCTTCTTCTTGACTGTGTGGGGAGGCTGTTTTTTCTGAATGTGGCGATTCCTGATATGCATATTTCACCTTTTGATAGTGGAATGGTCTTATTATCAGGGATTCTACATTTTTAATAACTCACCTTACCCCTAGTTTTTTAAACACTTGCATTAAATAGAAAATGATAAAGTAATGCTTAAAAATGTAATTGTATTGAAGGAGAAATAAAAATGTAATTGTATTGAAGGAGAAATAAAAGCTTTTCAAAATGCAAACATATATATATGTTTGTTTAAAATAGTTTCATTGCAATACCATCAACTTCTTCACAGACATTTCCGTAATGAGCAGACAACAGTGCCGCAAATACAAATAATTTACTTGATCTTCAAATTTATGCATATTCTTATATTTAATTAGTCGCACATCACTGTCTCTGAAATGTTATTATTCCCATCATTGCACTTTAGTGTCTGATGCATAGCGGGGGCATCCATGTCCTATGGACACATTTCTAGGTTTTATATCTATTTTTATTCATCAATGAAAGCAGATAATACATGTAATTTTTAGAAAAAGCACACAACATGTATGTTCAAAATGAATTATATTTTGGTACACTAAAAAATAAGTGTTTACTTGACATTGTGTCTGAAATTCTGCAAAGGTGAAGAATCTACCATAATTGGATAACAATTCATTGACAAATATTATCCCTTTATCAATGAATTTTGGAAAACAAATATCTTTCCCCATATTTTAAATATGATTATGCCAAATTGGCAGAGATAAAAATTCACACCAAGATTAGGGTTCTCTAGTCATTGACAAAGATATAAAACTATTCCAAACATCCTTCCAAAAAGTATGGTGAATGGAAACTTTGTTTCTGATGATCTATTCACATCCAAGTTTACTACAATTTTCAATAAATGGGCATATTTCTTTTACCAATATAAAGTGTTTTGTGTTGATTTTGATGTATCTTCTTAACCAAGTTATCATTAAAGGAACAATTATGTGGAAATGCAAAAATTAATATACTAGCAAAGTTACGGACACAGGCTAACGTTATTGTCACATTTACTATGTTATACTATACGCGACAAATACCCATCATAGCGAACTGCGATCCAATGACATCATCGGTAAACACAAGTTTTCCCCTTAGATTTTTCGTACCGTGAAATGCGCACCCGAATTTTACTGAATTAATTCAACCAATTCTCGTGTAATTTGTATCATTTGATCATAAAACGATTTTCTTTATATTCAGAATAACATATTTTGTAAATTTAGTACAAAATTTACAAAAGCTAGTATTCATTTGGCAGTTTATCTTTAAATGGTTTCGGTGAGTGTTTCCTCTAACTCGCCCACTGATACATTTAAAGGAAGCCTCGTGCTGATTTTGTCACATTTCGGGTGACAGTTACACAAATATACAAAATAAATTTGCAAATTTGTAACATTACGCGCGCAAGGCTAAAGCGCAGTGGTTAGAGTGACTACCTTACAATCCAAAGGTCGAAGTTTCGAGTCGCAGCCGAAGAACTTTTTTCCATCCCAATCTGGCATATTTTTTAATGTAACTGAAATAAAATTACTGAAAACGTTTTGTTTTTTTTGAAAATGTACAAATAAACTATATACAAAATATTTATTATTTACCAGTTTTGTCACTACATAGGAAACAATGTGGGTCTGCAAAATCAATGTTTTCCCATTACAACTTTCACTTGTCGAATTGAAAGTAATGTTCATGTTTCGCGATTTTGGCCATTTGAAGAAGTTGTCCAAAAATTAGTGATTGTGACACACTGGCCCAATTAGCCGATAGTGACAACAAACCGGGACTGCGAGACTTTCTTGTTCTCTTAAAGTCAAGAAGGAGAACAAACTTGATTGAGTAGCATACTATTTAATTAAAACAAAAAAATCATCTGAATACCAGTCATTTTTGTTTCCATTAATAACTCAAATAGTCGGTTACCATTTTGGGAAAATGTATATGAGCGTATCTCTGCCATGTTCGATAACAAGCCAAATTGTTTTAGCCACTTCAGGAAGGGAGAAGTTTGAAATGAAATATACCGGAAATGGTATGGCCTGGGGTTTATGTTGAAATTTGATCACTGAACATTTACAAGTTTACAGTAAATGGAGTGAATGATTTGAAAACAAACGAGTTGAACAGTTTTCCTTTTTAATATAATAACTAGCTGGAAAAAGTGGAAGAGATGATTGCTATGGTAACATGCATTATGACGAAGGATTGCCAGAACTATATGTATTGATATGTATTCATTTTGGGATACAATTTCCCACAAGTTAACGATTTACTACACTCCTACTTGCACATTTATCGATAAAAAATCAGAACTTCAATAAGTGCAAGGAGGTGTGTAGTGGATCGTTAACATCACTCAAAATTTCGTAAATGTAACTGATGTTTCATTATTGTAATTGTAGATTTTCATAAGTAGATACTTGGAAAACCTTTTTCCCAATATCGAAAGCTGCTGAAGATAATGTTCGAACTTGCAGTTTGTGGACAGTTACACCAAAATTAAATTTTCATGAAAGAGTTCGCAGGAAGTTGGAAAATTATCATAGCAGTAACCACATTACAGTGAATTTGCTCTAGATAAACTCAACAATACCTTTCAAAATTGTCCTACCACTTACATGGTAATTTTTGTACTTTCAGGATGAAAATATACCTTCTATATTCAGACACAGCATCTAGAACCTGTAAACCAGGGGGGAGGGGGGTGGGGAGGTTGAGTCACACTGCAATACCACTTCAAACCAAATATTCTGAACACCCACAAAAAGATTTATACAATTATTATTTACTTTACGAATCACCTTCTCCATGTGAAACAAAAACCGCCAATTTCAACATCAGAAATATTTGTTAAAAGAGAACCATTAAGTCACGCGCCAAAATCAAGTCACGTGATCGCCAATATTAGAAAAGAAAACACAATCTTCAATATTCCACCAAGAATATCTGTCTGAGCAATGTCTCTTACTACATGTACACTCTTTCTATAACTGATTACAAAAATAAACTTTCAATTCGCTTATTGTTTGTGGCGTCCTATTTGAATTGACATACTTACATGTATAACAACCATGCCCTCTCTCTTCCTCTTCCTTTTCACTGCGTAGTGAGGCTGTGTTTTGTGATTGTGGCGATTCCTGATATGCATATATTACTTTTTTATACTTTGATCCAAAGAAAACACCAATCCTCTCATATATATATATATATATATATATATATATATATATATATATATATATATATATATATATATATATATATATATATATATAATGTTAAAGGAATCTTTTTATAATGGGACTTGTTTTCAGCGAACAATGATAATCACAAGCAGGCAATTTCTGATTAAAATTGAACTAAATGATGTGCTTTGTAAAACAGAAGTATGTGACACATGTTGCATTACATGATTGAAAGAATACTCATCTATTGATCAGATATTTCAATATTCATCTTTTTGAATTTTGTTACGGCAATGACATTTGAATTACATAAAGATGTTTTCAGCCTTCTAATAATTAAGTACACTGAAAATGTCTATGCACGGACATATATATTTAAATGCATTCTGATGTATAAACTTCAAATATCAGATAGTACTCCATCGTAAAAAATGATTTTATTTTTATTTGTTTTAGAGTAGTTTTAGGCAAACATTTTAGAAAGAGCCTTCAGTCGCATATTTGAACTTTTATTCAATTTGGTTAACCGAATGACGCTATCATTAGGTTGACAGTCACGTAATAAATTTATTAATTTAAATTATGCAAAAACGAGAACCTCTGGAATTGCCGCCTTCGAACTTGTCGGTGACAAAACGAGCTTATTTAAATGTGTAATGGAGAGTGACTTACATAAAATGGTCTGCTCGAACCAGGACATTTGTATTGCATGTCCTGTACAAGATGCCACGTGAGTTGAAGTACACTCGGACAATGTACTTTACCGCGACATGAAACCAACACAGAAGAATTTGTCATTTTCTGGATGAAAAATGGGTCATAACTTATTAGTACTATTTTACTATTACTTGATTCGCCACGGGCAGCTGGATATACGGTAAGAATTTACATGAAAACAGCGAAGAAAACCAAGTTAAGGCTTTTGAACGGAAGTTGGTGGTTCTTGCTTTCTCTATCGAATTATTTATTGAATCAGTGTGGGGATATCCCTTTTCAATCCTTTTATATCATTTGATTACAAAAAAGCAGCTAATCAAAATCGTTGTTTCGAAAGCATCTATGCAAAAGGTGGAGTTTCCTTAGTCTTGGTTATCTAGACGCTTAGACTGGTAGATGCTCAGATTTACGGACCAGACATGTCCCTAGACTCTTACTCAGTTGTAATCAGTAATAAACGACCTTTTTAAACCATACCTATATGCATTTGATTGGCTGTTGTAGGACATTTCAAATTCTGCCTGTATCTATTTACACATTTCTTTCTTGGGCTTTTCACTTATCATGAAAATATGATATTTATTTCTTGTGATAAAGAAAAAAGGTACTGTTTATATATAAATACTTAATAAAACAAAGCAACTACAACGCACTGAATGACAGGATATGGTAAATATTGTGAAGAATTTGAGCATGTCAAATTTAAACAAATTTCAGAAAAGTATGTATTTCAAACATAATGTACGGCAGTAAATCTGCGACCAGGTTAAGTTGCACCAAACTGCTATCAGCAACCCTGTTGAGATAACAGGCATCTTATAATATGATATCTATTGTATATTTTTAAATACAACTAACTGGTATTCAGTTGTTAATCTCCGGCAGCATGTACTTGACAAATAAACGTGCGGAACACCACCTATACTTAAACCTCAAGGAAAAATATCTTAGATTGGTAAATTGCATAACTACTGAGCCTTTTCTACTTAAGTAGAGACACGTGAGGTGAAACAATCTCAGTCAAACGTTTATTGGGATATACGTCCGTAGAATGTTTCGGCCCTAGTTTGACTCGAGCATAGTAGTCCGCCGCTGAAAAATATTAAACGTCAATTAACTTATAAATGTGCCGTCAAGAAACTTAAAAAAATTCAGTAAAATATCTCACGGAATCTTAACTGATAGAATGGTATCTGAGTTCAAAAGATATATTATGTCAGTAAATTTTCGTTGTAACTTTGCTTTGCTGTATGTGTTTTCTCGGTGTGTGTATGAAAGTAAACTCTGTAAAAGGTCTATGTAAAAGGTCTATGGAAGAAAATGAAGACATCATATGTGGATCTCAAGTTGTATGCCACAGTTTAACATCAGTCCGATAGCATTGTGTGCGATGTGATGATTATCAATCGATATTGTCTCTATTGAACTATAAACGAAGAATTTCTACTGTAATGTGGGAAAGTGATGCCGAGTTTCGCGATGTGTATGGGCACATAATAAATAGAAGGAACGGCAGTAGTTTACGAGATTTTAAGTTTCTGTTATTGTTATTATTATTGTTATTATAATTATAATTATTATTATTATTATTATTATTATTATTATTATTATTATACTTTCACTGTAGATGTGTATTGTTTCGTCTTCAATTTCAGTTTAAAAAATGAAGAAGTAAAGTAAAACTAAAAGATTTTAAATTTTTGTATCGGTGTAAACAGGTCTTTTGAAACTCTTTTTATTTCAAAATGTTCCGGTCATTGCCATTCTTCAGTTTAATTTCATACAAGTCTACATTCTCTGTCTTACACAAGACATATCACATTAGATTTTATTTTAAAACATTCGATTTCAGTTTAGTTTATAACTTTCCCCCTGACCTGTCCATGTTCGCTTGTTCACAGTACAATAAATTACTTTGGCTACAAAAAAAATGTTTCATTTTCCACGCAAAAATTTAAATGCGTTAACATAAATATAGTCTCATCCTCTTTAATTCAATATGCTAAGCGAGCCGTCTACGAGCTTTTTAAAAGCTATCCCTCTAACCTTTACAACGTACATCTTTTCCGGCCCAAAAGAAAAATGGCATTATAGTCTCATCCAATTTAATTACATGTGCTAAGCGAGCCGTCAACTAGCTTTTTAAAAGCTATCCCTGTAACCTTAACAACGTACAACTATATCTATTCCGACCCAAAAGAATAATGGCCCCGGCTTCAAATAGACGTTAACATCGAATGTTGAGTACCAGGTGGCCCGGCTTTATATGAAGACTGTTAGCGACCGTTAAGTACCAGCTCAAGGTTATAATATAGATAGGTTATATATACTATATATATTATAACCTCATATATATATATATATACTAAGAAATGTGGTAAGTTACGGGTCTAATTTCGATATTACACCTTTATGTGAGGTGCTATAAAGTAATGGGGTATATATGGTACCCCGTAATTTTCAATGCCATTTCTATGCATATTCGGACTTCTTAAGTACGATAAACTTTATTCCCGTAACACGGTTTATTATCGAAATTTATTTTCGGTCTATAAAAAAAAACCGAAATTTTTTTTTATCATAAACCAAATTTTTATATTACAGCTTATAGTACTTACAAGGTCAGATAGTGCATAGAAAGGACATTTAATTAGCGGGGTACCATATATACCCCGTAACCTTTATAGAACCTCACATATAGGTATAATATCGAAGTAAGACCCGTAACATGGCTTTGAACTGCACGTCGTCTTCGTCGACGTCAAGTATCTGTCCGTGATAAGGCAAGCCATCGTACTCAACGACGCAAAAAACGCCCGACTAATTTCTCACTGAAATCATCGACTGGCTGCAGGACAGTTTGTACCTGTAATACAGAAATTAGATAAAAAGCGAAAATAGATCTATCAGTTAAAAAAGTGATCAGTTATTATTCGTAAAAAATGAAGACATTGCATTACATAATAATTTATGGATTTTCTTTTAAACTTTCGTAAGTGTTGTTTATCAAAGTATGTAGGGAATATAAAAAACAAGTATTTGTGGTTCCGAAAATAGCAAAATCCGCTCTATATATTGGGAAGAAAATATGTTCATTACCATACCACATGTGTCTCAATAAGTTCATAAGTCAATGCTCAAAGCGGGTGTGTGTACATCTAACACATCGTTACTTCTCGGCTGATTCTCAAATAATCAAATTAGGATGAATAAAAAACATTTTACATTTTAGCAACATTAAAGTGCTTTTAGGTGTCCATTAACAGTAGCTTGCATAACTACATGTATTACTTGTGGCAATGTTTCTGTTTCGAATGAAAAACATGTATAAACACACCTAGCCATTTTCAGCAAACGTGTGGACTTTTTAAATCAATGTTGACGTCGCAAATCCAATGTCGATCTTAAACTCGATTGTGAAATGCTATTTACTTTATTTCTTTTCTTTGTGGCTTTGTTCTGTTTGTCTGAAACACCATTAGTAGGTGTTTCAGGCTCTGTAGGTGTTTCAAATAACATCTGAAGAAGATATTAATAGACTTTAATTAGACCTTAGACTTTATTGGACCTTTATAATGGTGACAATATTAATCAACAGTTACATAATCTAATAACGGGACATGATCGGAAAATGGGCTTTGTCGGTGTTTGCGTTCATAGACCTATCTTACCAGATTGTTGATAAAATACCTTTATTGTTGGTAACAGCAAAAACTTATCGGTGGCTTAAATTTTTCTCAAATGTTATGTTTACCTGATACTGTGTGGTCACGGAGTCGAAGTAAGCACAGTCATCAGCGCAGAAACAGCTTAGGAATCGGGACCGCACAGTTTGCTTATTAATCACTATGACCAGAAAATTGTGATAATTGTACAATTATACGCACAAATTTTATATTAAATAAGTTAAGCAGAAGAAAAATCAAACATTTCGAAGTCAGAAATTAGATATTTAAAACTGAAATACAAACTGAATTAATATGACCTTAAGCTTATAAATAATAAACTCTGAAGCGGAACATTTTACTTTTTAGGAAAGGTATGTAATCGACAAACTGATTTTGTATAAGCCTCCTTTGGTAATTTAAAAGGTAAGTGATGACAAAAACATACACCAATTACTTAGTTGCCTTCATATGATTATTAACAAGAATATTGACTGTTGTTTGACACTAACCTGATGAAGCTTCATCGTTCCAGGTATAGCAATGATGTCTGCTAGTATAGATCTCTCTTGCTGGATGATGTCCTCACTTTGGGACCTCAAACACTTCAAATAGCGCATCCCAACATGCGAAGTCATTGTAAAGAAATCAATTTTATGCACAAGAAAATATCTATATTTCTAACACGACTTGACGTTTTACCCATTGAATTTGCTGTGAATTATTACACAATAATTCACTGCGCGTGTTCACGACTATTCCTAAATACCGTTATAGCCTAATTTTAACACGGCCGTAATAATAACACGTTTTCTTAGGTTTTGATGGACTCGTTTAAAACTGAATTGTTTTATAACGGGAAAGTAAATTTGCACGAAAATTCGTCTATGACAACATTAAATATTGATTAAATGTTTACAAAATTCTATTGCATTCGAAATAATTGTTCCTATGAAATATCTGGTTGTCAATTTTGGGAATATCCGCGATTTTGCGTTCAAAAATGGGCTTCGTAAAAATCCTACCACGCATTGTTTGAGAAATAAATTCATAAATCAAAATGCGGAAAACTATAAAAACATCATTCTTCATAGTAGTTCAGTGCTGATGCAAATTCATGCCTTTTAAACATATGTTTAAAGGTTTAAAATTGTCACATATTTTTCCGTATAATAACTGAAAGTTACATCGATTAGACTTATTTAACATTCATTTACACTAAACATTCTTTTGGTTAAACAAATTAAGGTAAAGGTATCAAAATATTACGACTAAATAAGATAAAAATAGGTGTCTGATGCCACTAAACAGTTTTCATAACGGTCTTTTTCACCTGCGGACATCGGAAGATAATTCACTTCCGGGATTTTATTGTTTGTTTTCTTATTTTGCTTTCTTATTTTTAATCTGCTAATTTTAATCTGCTTAACTGTTTCAAGAACATTTAAATCAGAGATATGTTGGTTTAAAACTATAAAATGTCAATCTTTTTAATATTAACAATTTACACAAAAAATGTTAAAGGTGGATAAACATGAATTTTGATATAAATAATGAATTCATCAGAAACATGTTCAAATCTAGAAAAATCAAGAAATCAGATTGCAAGAATATTGCAATTGTACTATTTGTAAAAATAAAACAAAATATATCTGATAAAAAAGTTTTAAACTGTTATCTCGGTTGTTCATATATGTAAATATTTAATCGTCACCTTTAGCTAAGGTGTTGAACATGAGCAATGCAAGTTACAAGTTTATATTCAATGATGTTTTCGATAACGGGGCTGATATAAGATTTCTAGAATGGGGGTTTGTTTGCAGTAGTTTAGGCTGGTTACATGATAATTTCCATCTTTCGGACCAAAATCCGCATGAAAATTAAATATTGCTTCCCACAATAGGGTCTGAGAAACCCGCTGAACCTCTTCAGGATCCACCGCCGAGATACAATATGGTGTACATGTTTTTACAAAATCCCCAGACTCTTTAACAAACCAAGTTTTAACATTTAGCAATGCTGCCATCCATCGTTTTGGTAGTGGGTGAGAACTATTGTTATGATAAGAGACATTTAAGAAGTATTTCTGAATTCTAGGGATCCAACTCATAACTTAATGGCTGCCATGCCAAGGATTTCTCACCACCATTGTGTTACCATAATTATGTAAAATTGCATTGAACAGAGCATGTACAACATTTAATGGTTATACATTAAACCATAGTTTATGGTAAACCACAGAAGTGTACTTGTAAATATGATTTTAAAATTTATCTTCAGGGATTCATCTAGCTGCTGAATCTCTAGCTAAGGGTTTTTGTTGTTTTTATTTCATTTTTATAGGGACCCGGATCTGGATTCTGTTAATCAATGACCAACACAAACCTAATTCTGGGGAAAAAATGATACTTCAGTTAATATTGTAGTGGTCAAAATAGGTATTTGGGAAATTGTAAGCGTCAAAGGGTCATCTCCCAGGTCAAATGGAACATCTGATTCTAAATAGAAAATAATTTTTTGGTCCCAGAAGACATTCACATGTTTGAGTAAATATATTTGCTTTCGCACTAACCTAACTGCATGGACAGTGTCAGCAAATCAGTGATAAAATAAGTTATTTTTCATTTTAACTTTATTCTGATTAATTTTAGAGGATCAAGTGTGAACAGTTTTTTTTAATTCTGCTGCCCATCACTGAATGCAGTTAATAACCCAACAATACTGCTTTGTGAGAGTATACATAAAAAGATGTGTTGCAATCACTTTCAGTGAATCCTATAATGGGTATCTTCAAAATATTTAAGTCAGTTATCTACAAATGCATAGAATCACATTAAAACCACCAGAATTTTTTGAATACTATACCTCTTCAACAAACAGTGTAATAAGCCAGAACATCTTTTGATATTTCAAACTTCGTCTCGTTCCTCTTTTGAAATTTCATGTTCGGATTTCCAACTTTTAAGTATTCAACCCTTAACTTCATTATATCAGCACTGTGAATTATTCCAAGTGACTTCAACTCATTCAGTGAAAGTTTTGAAACTGTCAGGAGTTATTTTTTCGAGTTCAAAAGAACTGATATGTGCTGAAAAGAGGAACGAGACGAAGTCTGAAATATCAAAAGATGTTCTTGAAGGACCTCTTCACCGTAGTCACACAATACTACATTCAATAGTGGTATTGAATTAAAACTAAAAACCATTGAGAATTAAGCACATTTCTTTTCACGTATAAAAATTAAATCATTCCGGTGTAACTATCAAATATTTTCCAAAACAAAACAACAGAATGAAAAAACGTAAGTACCGAGCATAATGTTGTTAGTACTGCACATCATAACGAATATACCGAACTTAAAGATTAAAGCTTATTTCACTAAACGTAATGCTGCAACTACTGCACATGAAGATGTTACTACTAGACGTAATGACGTTTCTACTGCACGTAATGATGTTACTACTGCACGTAATGATGTTACTACTGCACGTAATGATGTTACTACTGCACGTAATGATGTAACTACTGCACGCAATGATGTTACTACTGCACGTAATGATGTTACTACTGCACGTAATGATGTTACTACTGCACGTAATGATGTAACTACTGCACCCAATTATGTTTCTACTGCACGTAATGATGTTTCTACTGCACGTAATGATGTTACTACTGCACGTAATGATGTTACTACTGCACGTAATGATGTTACTACTGCACATAATGATGTTACTACTGCACATAATGATGTTTCTACTGCGCATAATGATGTTTCTACTGCACGTAATGATGTTACTACTGCAAGTAATGATGTTACTACTGCACGTAATGATGTTACTACTGCACGTAATGATGTTACTAATGCACGTAATGATGTTACTACTGCACGTAAAGATTTTACTACTGCACATAAAGATGTGTCTACTGCACATAATGATGTTTCTACTGCACATAAAGATGTTACTAATGCACGTAATGATGTTACTACTGCACGAAAAGATGTTACTACTGCACATACAGATGTAACTACTGCACGTAATGATGTTTTTACTGCACGTAAAGATGTTACTACTGCACGTAATGATGTTTCTACTGCGCATATTCACAATACTCATAAGAAGGCAGAAATGGCGTTCCATACAGTGTCATAGGCAGGATTTCCATAATGGAGCTTCTTAAATGGGCAGTCTTATGGTAGTTACATGATAATTTCTTACTTTCTGGCCTAAATTCTTTGGGAAAATTAATTATAAACTATTGCTGCCAACAAGAGGGTTGATGCAACCCCACTGAACCCCTTCTTGATCTGCCCTTGAATGTGTCACATGAAAAATCTAGACTTGATGCCAAACATGTTTAATTTAAAATATCAATACATTTTATATTCAAAACTGTATCCTACATCAACAGATATTAAACAGAGACTGAACCATATTAAATAAGAAGATTGGTCTAGGGGTAAAGTGTTTGACTCAAGATCCTGCGGGTTTAATGCTACCATCAATGACATAGGTCTGCAGTTTCCCCAATCCACATTGGGCGCGAGTATTGGTTTGCAACCCTGAGGAAGCAATCATCGAGCATGATTAATATTAGTTGGAAAAACTTGTTTCATAATCAACGTTAAAAAATAAGTTTAAACTAAGGCCATAGAAAATTAATTCCTAGATTCTCATCCCCGCCCGCCCCTCGAAAATCACTCCGCCCGAACGTTTTTTATTTTGAAAAAAAAATATACGTAGATCAAAATTTACCTTACGTTCATTTTTATTTAACGTTATTTTAATAATAGCATTTCTGTACAACGTTCTTAACTCTTATAATGAAAAAGAAAGTTGTTAAAACTTCAACGTTCGCACTTCTTCTTCTTTCCGAAATACGCAGGGCTCAATTCGGAGCATCGTTGCATTTAAATTAATTTTAATAACACATAGACTAATACGAACGAAGTATATTTCTGACCGTGCAACGATTTACTTACAGTATATTTCTTACCGTGCATTTTAATTTACAATGTTTAAGTCCGATGTTTATAATATTTATTACGAGTGATAAATTATACAATGTATGAACGACGTATATATTTTATCATGCGAATACCTTGCCCCTAAAATATCCGAGAATAATTACATGTACATTGACTAAAATCATCCAGTTTACAACTGCTATGAACATCTGTTGAACACCTGGTCATTGACCGTTTTGATCTAAAATGTCAGCGATGATTGTGTATTTAACATCAAAGACGCCGACGTCAACTTGAGACGGTGCGCACTGCCCAAAAATTGATTGACGCTCTTGTACTAAAGAATTTCAAACCGTCGACTAACTGGGATGATTTCATTTCTTAATCAGCTGATTGTTTGTTGACTGCGTATCTGTGATGATTATAGCTTATTTCTGATCAGGTTGTGTTTTATCTGCAGTACCGGCATTTCGACGAATTAGCAGTTTGCAACTAATCTATTGCGACAACCATCACATTTTTTTTTCGGCAATGTTGATTATACAACAATAGGATGTTTATTTAACAACTATGGAGTTAATTGCTTGAAAAAGGTAAGCAGAAATTTCAAAGGAATAAACTTCGGGCATGTGTTGACGTATTCTGGACTTACAATTACGGACGTGTCAATTAATGTACATGTTTCTAAATTCTCGGACGATCTCTTTTTAATAAAAATTCTCGTCTCTAAATATTCGTTCAGCCAGAAAAATATTTTTTTTTCCATCCGAAGACTTAGATAAAATACGGTATATAAATTTAGTCTTTATTTTAAAATAGTAATCACTTATACAACAACAAATTCTTATATATTGCCACTATATAGATACGTTCACAGTGAGAATGAAAAATAAAAATTAAAAAATAAATCCCGCCCACCCGCCCCATTTTTCCCCAAAATTAGGATGAGAATCTAGAAATTAATTTTCTATGGCCTAAACTATATTAAACTTTGGTAAAAATAATGTACATTTGATTTTATGCATATGTTGAAAGTTTCAAGTCATTATTTAGAAAACTGTTAAAGAAGACACTTGACAGCTTCAACATAAAAATAATAATGGACTCAGCAATATAAAAATTATGTCATGATCACCTAGAATACATGTTTGAAGTTATAAGTAAATGTCTTTAATACTGTAGAAGAAACCCCCTTTCTACAAATAATGAACTGGGCGAAATGAAAAATATTTTTAATGTCACCAACATGTTTACACTTGATGTAGAACATAGGTTGAACCTTTATATCCATGGGATATGGCTGTTATCCAATCTGCAAACAGTGTAGATTCATGTGTATCAAACATCTGAAATCAGTTAAAATGCACTTTAACTTAAATTCAACTGAAACCCTTATTTACAACTATTGAATTACAGTACACATTGCATTGTTTAACTCTGTAAGTAGAAAATATCTTCATCAACGATGCAAATTTCAGTTTTCATAAAATCATAAGTACACAATGTTAATAAACCCCGACAGACCTACAAATTATCACTGATTATTCAACCCTTCACTTCATGGGTTAAGCTGATATCCCATGAGCAAACAGTGTAGATCCAGATCATCTCACACAACTGTGCCATCTGAGCATGATCTACAATGTTCACTTTTCATTCATGAGATTATTTCTTGCCAAGAAGCAAACAGTGTAGATCCTGGTCAGATGGCACAGTTGATCTAGATCTACAATGTTTGCACATGTGATATGAAATTTACAAGGTTTTAGATTGTGGTAAAATGGAATAAGAAGGAACATCTTAACAGATGCTGGCAAGTACATTAACCATTTCTTATGGGTGCTATAACTGTAAGTGCTGAGATCTGAGATAAGATCATTCCTAATTACTAAGATTTCTAAACTATTGAGAGAACAGGACACCATTGCTAGGGAGATGCTGTGTGGCCAATGATTATTGTATTTGGCTGACAATCACAGGGTTCTCACTGCTCAGGGTATGTCCTCCTGAAGTCAGAATCTGTTGTTACAAGAGCTATCAGCTTTAGGTAATTCTTCCTTGGTCTATAATGCTGGAGGAATCTTGATTCTTCTTTAACCAGAATAGCCTGGAATTCCACACCAAGATTTTCACTTGTAGGAGGCAGGACAGTTCCAATGTCATTAATCTTAGTATGGAAACCAAGCTCAGACCTCATGTTGCGCACTGGTTAATTTTGAGATTTTACCAGTCAGATTGCTATGATCTGAGACTAGTCTTCCATGCTCAGTTTTATATCTAAAAGCAATTAAATCAATGGGATGGCAATTCCTCATCAGCTTAGCTTAGGTGGGACTATACACTTTTGTACATCTTCCAAACAATTTGGAAAAAAACTGTTGTTTTATCATTTAATCCCCTTTTTAGTGCTTAGCACAGATACATTTGTCACATTTATGACCAGTGTAGACCCTAGTCATCCTGTATATTTGTAGAGTCTAATAAGTTTACACTTATCAATATTCAGTTAAAAATTTTCAGTAAAATGCTACTATGAACAATAATTATTTAATGTACTTGGTTTGGACTGATAATTCAATTTGTATTGAATTGCACCAGTTGTTTTCATTTGCATTTGCATTCTACTTATTATAATGAGCAATGTGCAGACTGATTTAAAATTTAAAGAATAAGAATGAACATTTCAGTAACTTTTTGTTGGTTGTGTTGTGTGCATTGATATTAATCTAACTTGACACATTTTAGGATGTTATACTCATTGAAATAGTTTGATTCATATTTTATAATTGCACCTCTTTTCTTAATAATTAATATCCTTCCTAAATGTATCTCAGACTTTTTCTATTAATTATCTTAAAAGTTAAGGTCATTTTTCATTGAACTAAAGTCTTAAGCCTGATTTCATAAAAAAATCAATTTTTTTCATGACCAATTCATTAACAAGAGGGCCATGATGGCCCTGTATCGCTCACCTGAGTACAAAAGTACTTTCAGCTTTACCCCAGGGCCAACATTTAAATAATGCTGGTAAAGGGTCTCTTTACAATACTCAACACGAAATATCTAAGGTCTAGTCGCATTAGTTTCAGAGATCAAGGGGTGTAGTTTTGACACTAGCAAACATTCTACATGTCTTCAGTTCTTACTATTTAGCTCTATGTAAAAATGTATAAGCCCTTGGGTGGGGCCAATATGAGCCTGGGGCCATGATATGTATAAACGTGGTAAAGGTCCACAAAGTGATGTTACATCTAAAAATTCTAAAAAGGTGAAATATGCATATCAGGAATTGCCACATTCAGAAAAAACAGCCTCCCCACACAGTCAAGAAGAAGAGAGGGGGAGAGAGCATGGTTAATAAAATAATCAGTTTCAAAAAGGACACCACTAACAATAAACAAAAATGAGAACCCGAGGGGTTACCGCCTTGGAACGGTCAGTGGCAAATCAAATTGCCACTGGGGGTTTAAACCAGGTTCTAGGGTGCACCAACCTCACACTTGCCCCAACAGGTTCTCATATCACAAAACAAGTACAAGTTGTCTTGGTGAAAAGACTCCAAACCACTTACCTGCTTAACAATGTTGCATGCAAAAGCACACAAACATATAAAACATAAGAAGCTAAGAGCATTGCAAAGCCGAAAGGGGTACTCATAAGCTCTATGTGTTATGGTTCTAGAGAAGAAGACTTTTACAAGATTTTTCCTATATAATTCTATGTAAATGGGCGACCCCTGTGGCGGGGCCAATTTTGACCCAAGGGCCATAATTTGAACAACTTTGTTAGAGGTACATTAGACAATGTTTCATGCCAAATATCTAACCTCTAACCATTGCTGTTTTGGAGAAGAAGATTTTTTAAGTTTATGCTATATATTGATATAAGGAAAACCCATGACCTCTGGGGCTGGGCAAATTTTGACCCCAGGGCCATAATTTGAACAACTTTGTTAGAGGTCTATTATACAATGTTTCATGTCAAATATCTAACCTCTGGCCATTGCGGTTTCGGAGAAGAAGATTTTTTAAGTTTTTGCAATATATTGATATAAGGAAAACCCATGACCTCTGGGGCGGGGCAAATTTTGACCCATTGGCCATAATTTGAACAACTTTGTTG